>VDFB02173113.1:0-69478 GCA_007258455.2 Sequoia sempervirens | reverse complement strand
GCTTTAAAAAGAAACAAAAAAAAAGTGATTGTAATCATATCATGACAACCATATTTTTGATAATATGTAAAAACTGAAAGAATGAATATTATATGTTAATGAATGAATGTGAATATATTAATTAATGAATGTTATATGTTAATGAATGAATGTTATATGTTATTAATGGATGAATGAATGAATGTTATATGTTATTAATGGATGAATGAATGATTAATGTTATATGATTGGGTATGGGAATTGAGAGTGATGTGAGGGGGGGAGGGGCCAAATGAGCTTCCACTGTTACGTGGTTGGCCCTGTTAAGTAGAGAATATTAAACTATTCTCAAAACAAAGAGAAGATCAATAAGGTAATGCACTTTTCAATATAAAATGCCATCATTTGGAAACATCAAACCAATATGCAAAAGATGAAAGAAAGTGCTAACTTTTTTTTCACTATGGTGTGATAAAAAAATGATTCTTTATACCTTGAATCCATGCTCTGCATCATAATTTGAAGTTGTTTCCATTCCAATGTTTTGAGTTTAGTTTGTTTGTATGGATTTGTATGAATACCACATTGTGTTGTGTGTGGATTTGGTTTTAAAGCTCTGTTTCTTCTATTTTTAATGGTGACATAACTCTAAAGTTTGACTTTTGTGCATAACAGGTTAGTGGAAAAATTGATAGCTCTAAAGGGTTTAGAGGCTCGATTGAAATAGATACACGGATATTTGGATCTTGTTGTTGATGGGAGGCTTTGAATTAACCATGAAATTTTGTACCATCTACAAGTATGCAAAATTTTCTCTACTTACATTCATTCTTGATCATAAATTATGTTGTAAATTATATTAATGCTTCAAATTTAAGATTTATTTAATTGTTATAATGATCAAAATGTTATACTTTGCTATACATTCAAGCATTCTCTTGTCCCCTACCGTTTTCTCTCTCCCCCCTCCTTTTAAGAATTTTCTTTGTCATAAAAGATTCACATTTCTATCTCATTTACACAAATTTAGCTGAAGCATTAGGAGTGAATAAAGATATGTAAAAGATGATGGATTATGTCTAAACAACAACTTTCCATCTTATAGCTAATTAAATCCTTAATATTTGAATAGTTTAGAGCTCGAATAATGCTTGTATATGCATGCGTAGCAATAAAGAACCTATGTGAAGATTGAAGGTTTAAAATATCACTTTGGTATTTTTCCTTAGGTAGTGAAATGATATTTTGAGTAATACAAACCTACACACACATTGATATTTTTGGCATTGCATTGAATAATTTTTTCTCTTATACCTACCCTTGGCTAGACATGGAGGTATATAATATTGGTTTCTGGGTTTATTCTATAAGTAGTTAATTTCACAAAGGAAGACTAAAATATTCTTAATGTCCTGTCAAGTGTGAAAGCATATGATGCTAGAGAGCGCCATTTTGTATTCATCCAAAAACTGGTTTGTTCTTTTTTTTATGTTTCTTGCATGTGTTTTTTTTAGGCTCTAGAGATTTAGCTCGACTCTTTCCTTTGCACTTTTCATCTGTTTTGATGATTATAGTAGATTGTCCTCATAATATTTCATGTAGATCTGTTTGTAACCTTATTTTCTAACTTGTAGTCATCCATTACTTCATATGTTGCAGGTTGTGTCTATGTACCAATAAATCCTGATGATTGTGAGAACTTTAATCCTACAAGTGTACCCAATCTTTCTCAAGTAAAATTCTTACCTTATTTTATAGTACTTTAAATGGTTAATTGAAGGTGCTTCTTTAGATTTGAGAAAGCTGAACCCTGGATTAAAATATGGTATTAGATGGGTAGTATAATGATAAAATTGAGGTCCATTGAAAAAAAATTATGAACATAATTTACTGGGCTATGAATAGTGTTACAATTATAATTATTTCTCCTTTACCTACCTCTGCATTAATGAAAAAGATAGATCCCTATAAATCTAACCATGAAAGTGTTGAAATCTACAGTATCTGTAGGACTCCAGAAACTATCAAACATATTCTTTTTGAATGTTTTTTATGCTCAGGAAATTTGGTACTTATTCTGCCATAAGCTGAAGGTCTGGAATAACAATGGTAAAATTAATTGGCATGATATTCTATTTTGTAATTTCAAGCTCAAGTTTGATTGTAAGCTATTTTGGTATTTCTTATCCAATGAGATCATGTGGCATTTGTGGAAGGTGAGAAATGATGATAAATTTAAGGGTATCAAAAGGGTACTTACTAAGTCTTGCAAGAGACTCACTTTCTACTATGTTGCTTTGCAGGTTTCAACTCTTGTGGAGATCTCAATGGAGAATTTCTTGAAGTCAATAATTAAAGGTGTTGCTAACAATACCAGAGAGGATCTGAGAAGTGGACCCGCTTGTAGGTTGAGCTTCGAAGAGACCATGCTATTCCAAAAGACATTTGATGAGCTCCAGAGAGGAATTGATGAAGCTGCAAGCCTAGAAAGATAGTGCAACCCCCAGCAGTTGGACCCCCAAGGAGAAATAATGGTGAACCTTGATATTGAAGAAGCCAGCAATGAGGAGAATGTAATCAAAACTATGTATTGTTTATGCTGATTTGAATAGAAGAAACCTATGGTTTTGTTAACATCAATTTGTATTGTCTATCCTGGTTTTGAAAACTAGTGCTTTTTTGTTTCTTTCTTGATGTATAAAGTACTGATACGGTATATTTCCTATTATGGAAATGATTTGATGTTGTACTGATCCTAATGCCGGATAGGAATTTTCATGATATGTAATGGACCTTAAACTATTTTCAATACAAAAAAAAAGAAAAAGATAGCAGATATTGGAAGTTCATTACATGTCTCATGTATGTGTTAGTATTTTAATTTTGTTTAAGTTGTTCAAGAGCTTGATTAGGTCAAGAATATGTTCTACAAGCTCTGTTCTCTTGACACTGCTCAACATTTTCCCTACACATTTTTTCTTCAATCCAGATGTTTCTTAACTCCTTCCCTTGTTAGCCCTTGGTTGTTCTCAAGTGTAATGCTTTTTCTATGCATCTTGCAGTCAGTATGTATGATCAGTCATCTCTTATGAAGCATGGATAACCTTTCATGGAATTGTTGTTGTAATTAGACAATTTCCATTGTGAGAATAATCATTTAATTTGTATGGAAGTAAGTCTTTTTCATATTATTTGACATGGTATTGTAAACTTGCCTTTGCAAGATTCTCTCGGGGGGAACAACAAAACTATGATGATAGGTAGAGTTGTTTCTTAACTCCTTCCCTTGTTAGCCCTTGGTTGTTCTGAAGTGTAATGATTCTTCTATGCATCTTGTAGTTTGTATGTATGATCAGTCATCTCTTATGAAGCATGGATAACCTTTCATGGAATTGTTGTTGTAATTAGACAATTGCCATTGTGAGAATAATCATTTAATTTGTATGGAAGTAAGTCTTTTTCATATTATTTGACTTGGTATCTATTCTATGATTTAAAGAACCCCAAAATAAGAAATTTAATAGGTTCCATTTTTTTACTTGCTCTTAGACACTTGCTCAATCGGCAAGACCCTCAGAATGTCTTGCTGATAACCAATAGTGTTCAAAACTCCTGAAGAGGTCAGATTGGTGTGACATTGGATCTGTCTTGCTGATGGAAGTCATCGGCAAGAAATGGAATATCAGAGTGATTTTTCTATCCTGTGCTGATGATTGATCTCTCACCAATGGGTTGGATTCAGTGGTCATCGCCAAGAGTCTTCACGATGGTATATTTCAATGATTTTTTTTTTTAAATCACATTGTTTTGTCGCAATTTCAACGAAACCCACTAACCAATCACCGGAAAGGTTTGATGAAGTTGCTATAGCTGCGACGAAGGATTCATCGTAACTCCTTGCCCAATTCATCACAATTTTGACGAAGTCCATCGATGAATCACAGAAAAGGTCCGACAAAGGCTTCATTGTAACACCTTGCCACTTTCATCGCAATTTCGATGAAGGACACCGACAAATCACAGAAAAGGTCTGATGAAGTTGCTTAGCTGCGATGAAGGCTTCATCGTAACTCCTTTCCCATTTCATCACAATTTCGATGAACTCCACCGATGAATCACATAAAAGGTCTGACGAAGTTTCTTGTTGCAACGAAGTCTTCATTGTAACTCCTTGCCGATTTCGTCGAAATAGTGACAAACTTCTGTTGTTGTTTTGACGCTTCAGAAGAGCCATTGCAATTGCATTTTGGTTTTAATTCATTAGTGGATACATGAAGTTTTTTTTGAGATTCCGACAAACATCCGAGTCATTTTATGATGCCAATGAATGACAAATCTGCGCCATTATTTCGATGTTTAATGCATTGTCAGAATTTCAATGAAAAAATAGAGATGAAATTATTTTCATCATTTTGTTGCTTTTCTGACAAATATTTGTCAAAAGGCCAATGAACGTTCATCATAAAATGAAGCCAAATTCAGTAGTGATTGGATATAGAGGAATTGGCATGACATTATCAATGAGAAACCTTGGGAAAATATTTTCTTAGGTAGTGGGTGGGTATTGAGGATGATGATAATATTTTGTGATTGGAATGTTTTATGCAAGTACTGAATTCTGACGAGTTCTATTATGAAATTGAGTAGCTAAAAAACAACCATCATTCTCAACTTTTGTTTTTTGCTTTTCAATACTCATCTCTATGTATTACAACCAAAACCACTATAATCCAATCATCAATGGTTTTTTGTGTAAATTTGCAATCTCTGGGTAGCTATGAAAGTTCAAAGGTGCTTGACTAAAAGAACTAGATTTTGTAATACTATTCTAACTATTCCTTGTTTTTTGTGCCAAAGCTCATGGATAATGTGTTGCAAGGTGTGCACCCTTGGTATCCTTGTGCTGTGTAGTGAAATGCTTGGGTTTGTGACATGGATTAACCACCTCCCATGGATTCATTAACTCTGGTAGTTATATCAAACATTAATAGGTTGATCTTTTGGTGCAATGACAACCATCTGTGCAAAAATTGGTATTATAGCCTAGGTCATGGGTCCAAACCCCTTGCTTATGCTAGGGGGATTGTTGCAAGGTGTGTTCCATTTTCCTCCTTGTGCTATGCAATGTAATGCTTGGGTTTGTGACATGGCTTAACCACCTCCATGGATTCATTAACTCTGTGATTGTATTGGGTATTAATAGGTCAATCTTTTGGTCCAATGACAACCTTCTATGCAACATAATGGATACCAAAAAAGTTGTAGATTTTTTTGTTCTAGTCCTTTCATGATCAATTTTTTTTTGAATAATTGACTACCTTTACAGAACAAAATATAACACAAAATTATTTCAATTTTATTTAAATTATAAATATCAAAATTAATAATTGGATGCTATTAAGATACATTTATAATAATTATTATAAGCATAACCTTAACTGCAAGCAAAATTAGTACTCGTAATTCTAGTAATAATGCATTGTGTATTTTAGTTGACAAAAATTTAAATAAATATATTAACTCTTTAAAAAATCATAATAGATTATTATAACATATCACTATATAAATAAAATATATAATATATCACTAATATATTAATTGAATTATTATTATTTTATCGAAAGAAGTGAATAAACTATATTAATTGTATCATAATATAATTAGTGGTTATTTATAAGATCAATTAAAATATGCTTCAGAAACGTATCAGTCAAGTGTACTGCGACAATAAATTAAGATGTAAGCATATGAAAACTACCCAATATAGTGACAAGAAATGCACAAAATTTATTATCATAAACCAAACACATCTACATCATATTGGACAAGTGGTACAATTTGATATATTAGTTTGATCACTTTGTCATTCTTTAGTTAATTACACCTCAGGTTAATGCACACTTTCCTTCTTCAATTTTAGGATGGCTTGCTATACACTTATTCAAAAAGATACAAACTTTCTACGACAATAATATTAATCAAGGTGCATGTCATTTTGTCACCTATTCATAATCAATTTTCTTCTCTACAACTATGTCTATTATTCTAGTCACTAAAAGCTCCACTTATGTCCATGGCGAAGTACCTAAATTTAGTTGTTTCTGCTATAGCTTATGTACTTATAATCTACATAATTAAACCAATAATTTTAGCCTTTCAATTAATTAATATTTATTTCCCATTGAAAGTGCATCCCTAAATAATAAATACAATGAAGCAAACACTATTATTATAAATTCCTATTACAACATCTTGTTTCTATACATCTGTTCAAGTTTGCATGTGTACAAGATTCTGACACAAAATTCATGGACCTTCTAGAAGAGCTCATTTTATTTCATATTTTTACAAGAATTACTCTAAAAGAAGTTATTCAGTTTTCTCTTGTTTCTTGCAAGTGCTTTGCAACAACCAAATTATTAAAAAAATCAATTTCTATAGCTCAGATTTAGTACATAAGAATGACATCAAAATTTTACAAGGATTTCTGGGAAAATGAAAGAATTGTACACCAATTTTCCACTAGAACCTTTTACACATGTCAATAGCTGATGTAGGAGCATCCTTGGTTCTTTGCAATCCTGCATCAACTAAAAATACTTTCATTTCAGTTTTGTTCTTGTTTAGTTCTTGTTCAGTTCAAGTAGGCAGATTCAACATTTCATCATATTTTTCTCACCAAACCTTGTGGATCTATGTTTTCATCATGGGCATGTTCATTTTCCCTTATTCCAAGATGTCAGAATGATTGGATTTTTTTTGGAAAGTTATCACTTCTGGATTAAGTGACAGTTTTTAGAACAAAGCATTAGAGCAGTTTCGAGCCTAACAACTAGTTTTGTCTCTTGAGGATCCTACCTGTAACTTGCGGATCCTTGTGGTGTGTTCTGAATTATTCTATGGAGTTTCCCCGACCTTAATTTTGGTCCACACTTCATCCTATGCACCTGCCGAGGAGAAATTCAAATTTAGGGCCAACCTATTTCAGGCACACGTTACATTTCCTTCATCAGAGATTGTAATGATCTTTGGCCAACGCGGAGGATTCTAGATCTCCAAATGTGATATAAATCATTGTAATAGATCATTAGGATAGTTAGGGGATGAATATTGGACTTGATATGTAAGATTTTAGCTTGTATTAAGGAGCATATAGGAAGATTGTATTTCAAGCATGTTGTACCAGGCCTGTGAGCCCATTATGTGAAACCGGATGTTGCCAACTGATTGTAACTGAGATTTTTGGTAATATGAATGTTTGAATCTGCATTTTCCTCCATATTCCATGTGGATTCTATTGTGTAACTCTTTCTACATGGTCCAGACCATTCTCTTTGAGGACCCTCCTACCGTGATTGTACCAAATTGTCATCAGAGCGAGATTCATTCAGTGAGAGATCGTCAGAGTTTGCAAAGTCTTGTTGAAGATTTGTTGTGGGGTGGTAGACCGAGGATTTGACCTATAGCTACAAAGGACTTGTGTAAAGATGGTGGGAAGAAGAAATGGTAGAGGAAATGGAGCACGTGGAAATGCAGACCCAACTATAATGGAGATGTTGAGAGGAATTTCTACTAGATTAGAAGCAATTGAAACGGCCTAGAGGAGAGGTCAACCAATTGATGATGTGAGTGATGAAGAGGTAGAAGAACATGAAGAAGGAGAAAGAGAAAATCAACCTAGCCTTGATCAGGAAGAAGAGAGGTTCATAAGAGCCCTAACTAGAGTAAATACTAAGCCACATTTCAATCCATTGGATTATAGTGGTAAGTTAGATTCAGATGAATTGCTTGATTAGATAATGAAGATGGAGAAGTATTTTTATTTTGAAGGTACTGCCCAAGAAAAAAGGGTGAAATTTCCTTGTACAAATTTGAAAGGACATGCATCCCTTTGGTGGGAACATTTGTAGATAGATAGGAAAAGAAGAGGAAAGGAGAAGATAAAATTATGGAATCGGGTGGTGAATAAGTTAAAGATGAATTTTATGCCCGCAAACTATTAGATCAGTTTGTTCCAGAAGTTGTAGAATTTGAAGTAGAAGGAGTCAAGTGTGATAGAGTATACTGAGGAGTTCTACAAGTTGAATATCAGATTCAGACATTTAGAGGATGAGATCAAGCAATTAGCCAGATATGTGAATGGCTTGAAGCCATCTATATAGGATGAGATCAGTTTGATCAAGTTGCTAAGTGTGGAAGAGACATATCAATGTGCTCTAAAAGCAGAAGAGAAGCTGAATAAAAGACATGAGCAGAGACAAAGAGGAAGAGGTGGAAGATTTTAGAGAGGAAGAAATTTTACCAGAGGAGGAAGATCTTTTGTAGATCAAAATAAAGATAAGAAAGTCAATAAGAATGATAATTTATACTGTAGAGATGATGGAAAATATTACTGGAGAGGAGGATATGGTGGTTACCGGAGAAAAGAGGATAGGAGAAAAGAGTATTTAGGGGAACTTGTTTTAAGTGTGGTGAAGAAGGACATAGAGCATTTGAATGTAACCAGGGAGAGACAAGCAGAAAGAAAAAGAATAGTAGAAGAATAGCCTTTACTGAGGAGGATCATGCCAGATCATCTAATAAACTAGAAGAGGGAGAAGTGTTGGTGAACAAAAGAGTATTGTGTCAAAGTGAGATGGAGCAGGAACCGTTGTGAAATAATTTATTTTAGACCAGATGCAAGGTAGTTGGTAAATATTGCAAAGTGATTGTTGACAGTGGAAGCTCCAAGAACTTGGTTTTTGAAGAAATGGTGACCAAATTAAAGTTTGAAGGATTGAAACACCTGAAGCCCTATCAAATAGAATGGATTCAAGATGAGCATAAGATATTGGTAAGTGAACAGTGTTTGGTGAAATTGAAGATAGGAAATTATCATGAAGTATATCATGCCTATGGATGTATGCCATATTTTTTTGGGAAGGCCTTGGAAGTATGATAGACAGGCTATTCATGATGGAAAGAAGAACACACATACCATTGTTGCTAATGGGATGAAGTAGACTTTGTTTCCATTGGAGGATGTTCCTAAAGTTGAGGTTTGTATGAATGCTAGAATTTGTTTGGTTGATGGAAGGGGATTTCTAGATGGACTAAGACATGAGAACATATGCTATGCCTTGGTTCCTAAGAAGGCTTAAGAATCAAAGCATGTAGAAGAACAACCAGAGGAGATAAAGGAGTTGCTGGAAGAATATGAAGATATCATTTTAGATAATGTACTTGATGGATTTCCACCTATGAGGAGTATTAGTCATTGCATGGATTTGATTCTTGGAGCTAGTCTACCTAATAAAGCAACACATCGGATGACACCGGTAGAGAATGAAGAGTTGAATAGACAAGTGCAAGAGTTGTTGAGGAAGGGTTTGATCAGAGAAAGCTTAAGTCCTTGTGTAGTACCTGTTGTGCTAGCACCTAAGAAGGATGGAGAATGGAGGATGTGTACAGAGTCTAGAAACATAAAAAAAATCATAGTGATGTATAGATTTCATTTGCCCTAGATGGATGACATTATGGATTGTTTGAGTGGAGCTAAATACTTTACAAAGATAGATTTGAAGAATGGATATCATCAAATTAGAATCAGAGAAGGGGATGAGTGGAAGACAACATTCAAGACAAATAAAGGATTATATGAGTGGTTGGTGATGCCTTTTGGACTAACTAATGCACCGAGTACTTTCACGAGGCTAATGAATGAGGTATTGAAGAAATTATTGGGTAAGTTTGTGATTCTCTATTTGGATGACATCTTTATTTTCAGTAAGACTAGAGAATAACATTTTTTTCATATAAGACAAGTTTTGCAGAGGTTGAGAGAAGAGTAGTTGCTGATAAACATTAAGAAGTGTAGTTTCATGAAGGAAGAATTGGTATATTTGGGATTTGTGATATCTATGAATGGATTGAAGATGGATCTTGAGAAGGTAAGAGCAATTGTTGAATGGCCTACAACAAAGAGCATTGGAGAGGTAAGATCATTTCATGGATTGGCTAGTTTCTACCAAAAGTTCATTAGGAATTTTAGTTATATTTGCAGTCCTATGATAGGGAATGAGAAGGGATAAGAAATATTTTAGGTGGAAATCTAGAGTAGATCAGAGTTTTGGGTTGTTGAAATAGAAGGTGACTGAGCAGTCTGTGTTGGATTTACCGGACTTTAGTAAGGTATTTCAAGTAGGCTGTGATGGAAGTGGAAATGCAATTGGAGTAGTATTAAGTCAAGAAGGAAGACCAGTAGCTTATTTTAGTGAGAAATTAAATGATGCTAAGAGAATGTATTCAGTGTATGACCAAGAGTTTTATGCCATAGTTCAAGCCTTGAAGAAGTGGATACATTACTTGTTGCCTAAGGAGTTTGTGTTGTATACAAATCATTAGGCATTGCAATATTTGAGCAGTTAAGGTAAGTTGAATCAGAGACACATGAGATGGGTGTAATTCTTGCAGAGTTATACTTCTATTTTGAAACATAGGAGTGGAAAGTCAAATAGAGTTGTTGATGCTATGCGTAGGAGAAGAAATTACTGGTAGAGATGAGAGTAGAGGCATTAGATATGATGAATTGAAGAAATTGCATGAGGAAGATCTAGATTTTGTAGAACCTTGGAGAGCTTGTAAAGAACTAGCCTTGGAGGATAGGAGTTAGTGGTTGGATTATTTCATTAAGGAGGATATGTTATTAAGAGGGAATCAATTGTGTATACCCCAAAGTTAAATGAGGGATAGCTTGGTGAAAGAAAAACATAGTGGAGGATTGGTGGGACACTTTGGAATTGATAAGACAGTAGCATTGGTAAGTGATAATTACTATTGGCTGTAGATTCATAAGGATGTTAGGAAATTTGTGCAGAGTTGTAGAGTTTGTCAAGATGCAAAAGGGAGTAGTCAGAATGTTGGATTGTATAAGCCTTTGACAGTTCTAGAGAGACCTTGGGAGGATATTAGCATGGATTTCATACTTGGCTTGCTGAAGACATAGAGAGGCAATGATTCAATATTTGTGGTGGTGGATAGATTTTATAAAATGGCACATTTCATACCTTGTAAGAAGACAACAGATGTAGTACATGTAGTAGACTTGTTTTTCAGGGAAGTGGTCAGATTGCATGGATTACCTAGGAGTATTGTTTCAGACGAAGATAAAAAGTTTGTTGGTTACTTTTGGAGGACACTTTGGAAGAAGTTAAAGACATATTTAAAGTTCAGTTCTACTTTTCACCCATAGATTGATGGATAGACAAAGGTAGTAAATAGGAGTTTGGGAAATTTTTTGAGATGTTTGGTTGGGGAGAAGACCGGAAGTTGGCATTTAGTCCTTGCACAAACAAAGTTTGCTTACAATAATTCAGTGAATAGGAGTATTAGAAAGACAACTTTTGAGATTGTTATTGGAGTTCATCCTAGAGGTATATTAAAGTTGTGAGACATCAATAAGGAAGATAAAAGGAGTGCAAAAGTAGATGAATTTGTAGAACATATGAAGAAAGTGCATAGTCAAGCAAAGCAACAATTGGAAAATATGAACCGGAAGTATAAGGAGCGAGAAAATGAAAAGAGGAGACATAAGGAGTTGAAAGTTGGAGATGAAGTGATGGTGTATTTGAGGAAGGAAATATTTCTAGTTGGCAGATACAATAAGCTCAAGATGTGGAAGTTTGGACCCTGTAAGATTTTGAAGAAATTTGATTCAGGAAATGCATATGAAGTAGAGTTATCAAATGGCATGGGTATATCACCTATATTCAACATTATAGATCTACATTAGTATCATGAAGCAAAATTCAATGAAGAAAATAAAGAAAAATTGGAGAAACAGTCTCCTAAACAACAATCAAATGAGATAGAAGAGATTTTGGATATCAGAGATGGGAGGAAAACATGTGGAAGATAGTACAAAGAATATCTTGTGAAGTGGAAAAGCAGACCAATGGAGGATTCTTCTTGGATTTCTCAGAATAAGGTAGACCGTATTGGTTTTCCTTTAGCCCCAGCAAAGTGAGGGACTAACTTTTAAACCAACCTTGGATGTTTGATATAGGAGTGCTATCCTTGGTTCTTTGCAATCCTACATCAACCAAAAATATTTTCATTTTAGTTTTGTTCTTGTTCAGTTCAAGTTGGTAGATTCAACATTTCATCATATTTTGCTCACCAGACCTTGTGGATCTATGTTTTCATCATGGAAATGTTCGTCTTCCCTTATTCCAAGATTTTAGAATGATTGGATCTTTTTTTAGTAAGTTATGGCTTTCAGATTAAGTGATAGTTTCTAGAACAAAGCATTAGAGCAGTTTCAAGACTAACGACTAGTTTTGTCTCTTGAGGATCCTACCTGTAACTTGCAGATCCTTGTGATGTGTTTTGAATTGTTTTGTGGAGTATCCCCAACCTTAATTTTTTTCCACACTTCATCCTATGCACCTACCAAGGAGAAATTCAAATTTAAGGCTGACCTATTTCACGTACATGTTACATTTCCTTCATTGGAGATTGTAATGATCTTTGGCTAACGCAGAGGATTCTAGATCTCCAGATGTGATATAAATCATTGTAACAAATTATTAGGATAGTTAGGGGATGGATATTGGACTTGATATGTAATATTTCAGCTCATATTAAGGAGCATATAGGAAGACTGTATTTCGAGCATGTTGTACCAGGCCTGTGACCCTAATCTGTGAAACTAGATGTTGCCGGTTGATTGTAACTAAAATTTGTAGTAATATGAATGTTTGAATCTTTGTTTTCCTCCATATTGCATGTGGATTATATTGTGTAACTCTTGATACATGGTCCAGACTATTCTCTTTGAGGACCCTTCTACCGTGACTACACCAATAACTTTCTTCTTTTCAGAATCAGTTTCTTTATCAATATTTGTTTCCTTTTCTTGACTTCAATTTTCAATACATATAATGGAATTTCCGTAGTTGGTCCTCTCATTTCAAAAATTGGAAAAGTTCATACTAAAAATTGATGCTATCAACAAAAACTTTACAAACAATATGCTATTACTATACTACATTCTAAAAAATTCTCCCTTTTTGAGAATAGTCAGTGTTTATCTACACAATGAATTTTAGAACATTTGATGACTATGACACAAACCTCTAATTTTTGAATAGCATACTAAGACTACACGAGTCTGGCCCATAAGTTTTCTCTACCAAATATAGTCTATTGAGCTATGTATTACCCAAAAATCAAAATAACTAATTTTGTAAACTATGTTTTGTTTTTGAATAGATAATTATATTGTAAACTATACTTTATTTCTCTATAACACTACGTTACATGAAACTATTTTTAGCATACAACATAGGTATAATTTTCATTTTTATGAAACATGTTCTCCCATTCTTTGTAAAAAAGGATATTTGTGAAGCTATACAAAAATTGTAATTACAGAACATTTTCTTGTTCAATACAGTCAAGCTTTATCAAAAACTATATTTGTCATACTTATATAATCATACTATATCACAATTAAAAATAAGAAACATAGCCTTTGTATATTAGGAAATATTTATTTTCTTCCAACAAAATAGTTGAATACACCATTGACACACACAACAATGATTCCAACATTTCCACCAATCAAGCCTAAAAAACCATCAATATTTTACGTACGGTCTAATCTATAGCACAAGCTGTCAGTTGTCGCTAAAATGCATTTTACACTACACAAAGTTTTGTTACTCAATCTTTTTGACAGTAAATAAAGAGAAATAATAATTATGACTAATAAATAAATATATGCTATCACAATAAACAACACACATAATACATCAATAAAGTTTTCAATCTAATCAAGGGGAAACATGTATGCATGATGCACACTGAATGAAAAAGCCATTTCTATAATGGATAATGTGCCCAAACATATTATATTTTGCGATGTTAGAACCTTACTGATTATTAATTATTGATTAACATGATTTCTATAATTAATTATGATAGTTCAAAGACATCAAAAAGTGAAATTTATATGCACAATGACAAGTATGCCTGCATATGTCAATGCTAAATAGAAAAAAGTGCTAAGTTTAACCCTTGCTAAGAATTTTATGCATCTCTTCCTCGCTACAATTTATTAGAAAAAATACTATCTATATTTGGATACTGTAGCTCCGTCATTTAAATATAATGGAGCTTTCAGAAGACTTGATCTGGTTTCATATCTTTCCAAGACTAACATTGAAACAAGTCATGCAATGTTCCTTGGTTTCTTGCAAATGGCTTAGGGCTACAAGAATACTTACAAAAATCAAGTGCTATAACTCTGATTTGGGAGATCACTATGACATTAAGCTTTTGCAAAGTTTTCTTGAAATGGAAGAATTTTGCATTGAATTTCCACTTATGCATTTTACATAGGTTTAAATACATTTATCTTTGTTAAAAAGTTTTTTTTCTTTAGATTAGTGCATTGTCTTTGATTGTAATCTCCAATATAGACAACAAAACTCACAAACTTGCACCTGACCCTTGACAACTTGTAAAAAATGATATTGAATCTAGATTTTGCTCACATATATCCTAAAGACTATCTATAATTGTTGTTTTGTATTCTAAAGAACACTCCTATCTTGAAAACAATGAGAATTTATCTATATTACATATTTCATAATGCTCAATGTGATTTGGACCTTCAAATTATAAACACCATTCTTTAACTACAAGGCCTATTCTTAGAAACTATAATGCTGTTATTCTCAACTCACTAAAATGCGAAACGGTTTTCAATTTTGTTGTCATGCCCTAAAATAGAACTGTCATGCCTAGAATTTTTGCTAGAAAAACCCAATCAATTTTTTTTTCTTTTTTTTTCTTTTTTTGAAACACATTAGTTAAAGTGATCTTTCCATTAACAAGATGTCATGGCCACATCTAGAGTTGATTCTAAACACAAATGTCACAATTCTTAAGGGAGTTTTAGTGGAAGTTTCAAATTCAATATGTAATGAGTTTTACTATTCCATGATCCACTTCCATTAAATAAACATCCCAATTGCAACATTTGTTATGGAACAATAGTATTACATAGTCATTACTTAATGCTAATATTAATATTATTGCTTGCCATCAAATAGGGTTTTATTAACATTATTATTTAATAAATAAATAGATTAATTAATAATAATATTATTATTGGTCAATAACTAATATTAGTAGTATAGCTATGACCTCAATCAATCAAAATAATGGTATTAATATATTGAGCCTCCAATTGACAATATTAATATCACTAATAATATCATCTTACATTTACAAAATGATAATATGAATCTTCAATCTCATTTAGCATCAAAATAATATTAGCACTATTATCATCCAAATTTTCACTATAACTAACCCAAATAATAGTGCCACTGTCTAGTCCTATATTTTTTTGTAAGATAATAATTGTTAATTTAATTGACAATTATTAACAGTCTACTAATTTGTTATCTTTATTAATTCAATAATATTATTCATTTAAAATAATAACAATAATTCCATTTAAATTATCTAAGAATCATTAATTAATTCATATAAATTAATTATTAATAAATGATTTGATATTAACATATTAGTAGCTTTATTAATAACTTTATTAAGGGAGTGACTAGAAGATTCAGTTTAGATTGTAGATTCCCCTAAATAGAAGCAAGGACTCAAATAATTGAAACTTCTTAATCTTAATAAAATCACCAACTTTACACCACTACTTTTTGTTTTAGATGAATTCTCCTATCTCTTATCAAGAAAAGACTTTAAGGGATTAGATAGGATAAAAATGCTAGCTTGCCCTTATTTTATATTGCCACATAAGGGAAAGTAGTGTCATGATAGGCTGGGATAGATTTACCCATCCTTTACTCCTACGAGGGAAACGATACATAGAACTACATTGTGATAAGACATGTTCGACCAATGATAACAACGTGTAAATATTTACCACACAATCCAACGTAATTACCCATGAATGATTAAGACTTATCACTGCATACTGTAGGTTTATTTTTTTCATAACAGTTTACATTTTAGAGAATATACTCTAAATTCTCAAACCTTATTTTCATGTTGAAGCTCGTCAAAATTGAGTGAAAGGGAAATACAACGAGCAAGAGTTTGGAGGAGCAAAAAGTGATACCCACGAGATGAATTTGGAGGAGCAGAAACGAATAGCAGTGGGAACACAACAAAGGTCAGCGTGAGACAACCAAAAGAATGGTGGAAAAAAGGATTGACTAAGATTCATTGGCATAGAAATCAACACTATGCAATCTCAGTGGAGTAACTTCCCCTTCAAGATTTTATATCATACTAAGATTTTGAGTGGTAATCACAATACTCCATATGTGGCTATTCTGCTCAGAATGTACGCTGGGCTAATAAATACAACGTGGATGACCCTATAGCCAGCTGACTAAGAAGAAAAATGACCTGCAGAGGGAGACGTCCAGTTACTCATTCAATCACTCGAGCAGAAAGAAATGTACACCTTCGCGTTTCACAAGAATAGAGGGGTTGTTGACTACGTGAAATCTCAAGAGTAGAGTTTATTGCCATAATGCTGGTTGGCGTTACAAACTTCTAGGAAATAAATTTCTCTATCAGCATAGCCTTGGCTGTCAGACCACCCATTTACCCTAAGATTCAAATGTAGGCTTGGTACTTGGCATTCCAAGCAAGGAGCAATGATAGGCGAAAAATGCTATCCCTTTTATTTCTTCATTTATTTAATCACAGGTTGTGGGTTTCTTCGACAGGGCTGGGGCATGTCCAGACCCAGGAGAGCTACTCCTCTCTCTCTCTCTTATCTCTTGCTTATAGATTTATTCTATTCTGAAGACTAGACTCTACTCTATATGCCATGTATGTTATAGAGTCATATGTCCCACCCTGCCTGCACAACATCCACCATTCTTTGCTCTATGATTGATGACCATATAATGACACGGAAAGGTTACATTGGCAGATTTCAAAAAAACATTTATCAACTTTCCTTCCATTCTCATGTAACATCTGATGAAAACTTTAATTCTATAATTTTGGTACTCTTGAGAAGGCAACACTTATCTTCCTCCAGCTCTGAATCAAACGGCTTAAACATGAATGGGTCACATCCTACATCTACTTGTAGATTGCGTCCATCATACAGGAAAGAGGCATTTAAAATTCTTGTCCTTGCTATGGTTGCGCAGGTCTCTACAGCCTGCGAAGTCTGACTAATCCTCAATGCCATTCAAATACATTCAGCTAGACTAACCCTGTTTCCATATTTCAATCGGCCCATCTACCTCTTGTCCTATTTCCAGAGGGAAAATGCTCAGTATGGACCTATGAACGAACGAGCTTGCACTCTCCATCATTTTCTCTGTCGTGAGAGAGCATTGTTCTGTATTATTATTATTTTTATTATTATTATATTTATTTTGTGCAGATGGTATTTTTGTGCGCTCTCTCCAACTTCTTCATGTTCTTTGTTTTACATTCTTATAATCTGATTCAATTCAGTGTTCCTTTGCCTTTCTTATAAAGTCCTCATTTTCTGGGTGACGATTTCCCTCTATTGTAGAGGTGTTATTATTATTGTTGGATGACTCCAAAATTTTATCTTTGCATAAGCATGAGATGTCATCTCTTGAGATACTCTATCAGAATGTTCACACATTTGTGTGAGCTTCTCATTTTGCAAGTATGACAATTGTGTTATTTTCTTTCTTACCACATTCTGATCTGCTTTCTATCTTAACTACAACGATGGTTCTCTTTACCTTGTATTTAGCTACTTGGTTACAACGCAGTGCATGCTACTTCTATGAAGGTGTTTAAATAATTTCACTAAGGTATGTATCTGACATATAAGAAAGCAGAAATTGCTTTTATCATAGGGCAGGATCCCTTGAAGTCGAATAACTATTGATATTTCACATTGATATTAACATTTGGTGAGGGGAAACTATCATTGTAGAGTTTTACTAAGTTCTTATATTGTATCAAGATAAGCATAACATGAGCATTTATTATTTTAAGCAAGGACTAGTATCCTTTTGAACATTGAAGACGATAATGTACTTATATTTATAAAGCTGTTATTTGACTTATACAACAAAGATAAATTCTTCCTTTACATCATATACAACTTTTTAAACAACATAGTTCTACATTATATGAAAATATTTTTTTTTGTTTACTCATCTCACTCAAGATAATGTTACAACACTTATGATTAACAAAAAGGGCTTCCGAGGTTTGTTTATTTTTCTTGCTATAAGTTATTGGTTTATTTATTTTTTCCACAAGTATCTAGATTGATTAATTGGAAGAAACACAACTACATCAACACAATAATCTCTTTTTCCTACAAGACAAGGCATTTTCTTAAACTCTCCTCATTACAAGAACTCATAAAAATTGTCTAAATAACAAACCAATTCATAAGGGCTTGCTCTTTTCCTATAATTTTCTTCTAAAAAAAAATACTAACTTTTAATATTGCAATAGTATTAAAAAGAAATACAATGAACACAAACAAAGGAATAAGACTTGCTAAAACATGAATCCCATCGTTTAGAATTACAATATTATCACAATATTTGAGGAAGCAAATGACTTACAAACTCATGAACAAGGTCTTGCTCTCCACCCTACCGTAATGGCGTCATGGAGCCTCGTGTGCTCTAGCCATACCCCCGAGCAAGAAATACATTATACACCATTGTAATTCAATGGTGAGAGCTTAGTGCTATAACAACATTGCTCATTATACAACACATTGCTCTAATATATCCCCTAAATAATCTTACTTATGATTCAATGCATAGATCAAACTATCTCTACCAATACTACGAATAAGAAATGGAAAAATACTCATCTCTCTACAAGCTGCTCTCCTTTGAACTCCTATTCTTCCATCCTTGACTCTCTTCTTCTTTTCTTCACTTCACAAGTTCTCCAAAAGGAGAAGTGGGCAATGCCCAGATCTTCCATCTTCTTGGGATATATAGGAATCCTCCAAACCTACACTCTTTCCCACAAGTGCTCACACGTGTGAGTCTTGTGCCAATTCCAAGAACCTTTGGGGAGTGGGAAGTTGAGAGTGACAAGTCACTTTTCCCAACCCCAACACCTTTTGAATTCGTCACATTCCTGAATGTGGAATTTTGAGAGGTCTTTTCACACTCCAAGGACAAGTTCACATGTCAAAAGGGTTCCAAACCCACAGGTATAGGTCCTAGGGGTCTATTCTTGTTCAAAAACCAAGGAAATTGACTCAATAATCCCTTTTTAAAACCCACAAAAGAATCCATACGAGTTTTGATCTTGACCAAGGGTTCCAACCCCAGCCAAACTCTCATCACATGACCTACAATTGGATTCTACACAAACATGATCACCCAATAAATAATCAAACCTCAAACCCTTCCAAGTCAAATAGGGCTACACTTAGAACTTCCCAAGATGTATCTGATACGATTTCAATATTTATCCAACCTCCTATTTGCATATTTGATTCCTTTAACGTTAATCCCACATTGACTCACTTAATTTCCTGCACAACATAATTAAGCACAGTTAGATATAGTAATAACCACATTAATTGCAAACCAAATCTTTGTAACTTTATTCACGAACCATTTACATAGCTAATTACTCTTTCAATGCAATACGACACAACAATTATCTTATTTCAAATTCATCTTATAAGTTCGAATCTCATACCATAATTCGCATGCACATACCTCTTCATTAAGTAAAATAAAAATGATATAACATAAGTAAAAATAAACTATAAGGTCATTGTTAGACAGTGGCCTTCATGTCATTCGTAATATATCTAACCATCTATTTAGGGGACATATATAACAAATTAAGGTTGTATTAGTCACTTGCAATGAGAGGCCTTACAAGAACCAATATAACCATGAGGAAAATAGCACAACCTAATGATTTTTTGTTTGGTATCACACAAAAACTTTACACTTTGTTGTCCACATTCACACTTAACAAATTAACTATGCACATCGAGCATGGTTGATCAAGGAACCACATAGTTGACACGTCGCCCTTGGTGAAGTGTAGAAGAGAGGATTCATCTGGGTTGGCACACACACTAGGTTTAATATTATAACCATATTGAATCTAAAAGGTCACATCTAGTATTATTTCTCTATACACACATATTGGTATTATTTATGTATTATAGGAAATTTAGCTATCACATCCTCATCAACAAGGACCTTTTTCACGTGGACCTTACTTGGTCAAAAAAAAATGAAAAAAAATTTAGTTAGGGTACCAACAAGGATAAGAATGCCATTTATGTAGTCATCTATCCCTTTTATGGTTGGAGACATCTTAAATTAGTAAGGATGGCATAGGAGATGGAAAAGGGGTTTCCATGCCATTAATATGGCATGACAACCCTCTGCTTGGCACATAAGTGGTAGGTCATGTGGGGGAAAAGGAGGCTTGTTAGCCAACAAAATACCCTTGTGACCCTTTCTTGATAGATTACATGCAAATTAAAACAAAATGTAGAGAGAGGGAGTAAGGGGAGAAGTAAGGAGAAAACAATCGTAGAAAGAAAGGAGGTGAGACAAAGATGGAGAGGAGACATAGAGTGGAAGGTATGGAGGGAAAATAGATCGAGAAATAACAAAATCATGTGCAAAAGAGAAGATAATAGAGAAATGCGAGGAGAAGGAAGCCGATGGGAGAGAAAGAGAGAATAGGTGGAGAGAGGTAAAAAGAGGAGAGGTCAATGTTGAAGACATGAGGGAAAGAGAGAATGTAGGGGTTAATGAGGTTGACCGAATTTTCCATAGGAGAGTGGGAGGAGAATGAGAAGAATGGTTTGAGTGAGAGTGGGGTAAGCATGCAAAACATGCACAAAATATATTTGTTAAAACACCTTTAAATTGCTGGAGAAAACACAATTGGGAAGTGTAAATTATCCAAATTCCACAGACATTGCCGACATCCTCCCTGCCTGCAAAGGAAAAGAGAGCGGGAGGGCATCTGAGAAGTGCTGGGTAGCTTGTGACAGGCCAATATTTTCTTTCATTTTCATACTTATTTTATTAGATGTCTTTGGAATTGTTTCAATAACCTCCTAATTAGGAAACAACATTCAAAATAGTTTCCTATCATTTAAAGCATGGCTAGTGGATATTTATTTTTGGAGGGTGACCTTTATTTTTCTATGCTTCACTATATGCTCAAATCACTTATACTCACCAAATTTTTGTGCCATACTAGTATTATTCTTATGTTTCCTTAAATTAGAGAGACTTGGTCAAATGTTGCCCCATTTTCTGATGTTGGCATCTTCAATATTTACCTTGGTGCTCTTGTTTATTTTTCATTGATATTTTAGGGTGTTGGGTCATATTTATAATGTCTATGCTATATTCATTGTACACAAAAATCATGGTTTTATCTTGTTTTCATGCTCAAGCCAATTTCAACTACCCACATTATTGTAGTTCCATTATTGTGGAAAGGGACCAAATTGACTCCATCTTCATTATTTATAGAACAATATTGACTAGCATTCTTCCATGTCAACAAATCAATGCAATATATAGAGTGCTCCATGATCACAACAAGAAGATAGTGGAGAATAATTATCAACCTTAACATAGAGTTCCCCTTTATGTTATTATCAATCATATAAAAATAATATACCATATTTGCATCTTGACAGAGCTATGACTCTAGGGTCTTCAATTTTCATTGGGAAATCTATAGGATGAGTTGATATTTTATTTTTTGAAAAGGACTATGATTATTATTGAAATTCAAATAATATGGCATTTTTTAATAGTCAACTAAGTATGGGTGAAGCCACAATAGTGGTTTATAATTCAAGTGAGGAAGGAAAACTCACAAAAAATGACCCCAAAGCAAAAAAAGTGATTTTAGGGGTTCGTACGAACCTACTGGCTCGATTGGACCCTAGTTCAGTTGAACTAGGGTTCAACTGAACCCCTTTGAATTTTGACTGCCAAAAAAAAAATGAATAGCAAAGGGGTTCAAGCGAACCCCCCTTATCCTTCTTCCCCCCCGAGACACAAAAAAAAACTTAAATTTTGACACTTTGGAGCTCAGGTTGAGGATGAAAATGGAGAATCTTCACAACCCAATTGGAATTAGGTAGTCCTCGGAATGAGCTATCCAATGAATATAATTTTAATATGTTTTGGTTTTATTATGTATTTGTTTTTTTAGTTTCTTAAACATAGGTTTTCATCAAAAATGAAGGTCTCTATTCTAGCATGTGAAAAAAAGAAAATTATCAATTTTTTTAAATAGAGTGCACTAGATATTGAAGTCCTTGATCCAACAATTTTTTTTTCGATATATACAAAAAAGTTATGCGTTATCACCAGTATGTCTAAATTGTAGTGGTTTGACTTCAAAACTTGATTAAGGAAAAATATTCAATAAAACTATCTAACCAAGTGGAAGCACTAGATATCGGAGTTACAAATATAAATTTGAAAAATTATAATTTTATCCTTCATGGAAAAAATTTATGCGTTATATGGTGTGCGCCACTTTTTTAAAACGTTGTTTATGAAAAGCCAGTTTTCATGGGAGATGGAAAAAGTACAATCTAATTCCAAAAATTTTGAATTTTGAATTTTTAGAATATACAGAAAAATGTGATGAGACTCTAGTTTGCATCATCTTCAAATTCCTCATGGTTTAGCGCTATAGGTGCTTTCGAATGTGAAGATTTAGTTAAAAATAATAATTTCAGTGTTCAGTTTGGCCAAAAATTGTAAACCACTATCGTGGGATCACCCGTATAAGAAATTTGGAATTATTTATTGTTGTAGTTAGAATTATTGTTGTACTTGTGATGTAGATATTTTATTTTTTAAAAAGGACTATGATTATTATTGAACTTCAAATAATATGACATCTTTTAATAGTCAACTAAGTAAATATAAGAAATTTGGAATTATTTATTGTTGTAGTTAGAATTATTGTTGTACTTGTGATGTAGATATTTTATTTTTTAAAAAGGACTATGATTATTATTGAACTTCAAATAATATGACATCTTTTAATAGTCAACTAAGTAAATATAAGAAATTTGGAATTATTTATTGTTGTAGTTAGAATTATTAATTCAAGGTGAATTCTGTTGTGTGCAAAGGTTGAATAATTAATAAAGTGAATAGTATATCATCTTTTTTTTTATTATGATGTAATTCTATTACCAAGTGCAAGAATGATGCAAATTTTGGTAACATAGCCCATAAATATATACATATCTAGGTCACAAAATAGAATGACATTAAATAAAATAAAAATAGTTCCTTATAAGAATCTGGGAAAATGAAGATCAAGAGGTAACTAATATCTTGTAGGGTACCCAAGATCTAAAATGTTAGAATAGTTGATGTGTTAGATTTGGGATTATTAGGAAATCATAAACAAGGATTTTTCTATAGCAAAGGGAGGATTATTAGAATATCCAAGTGTGGAATTTTGAGTCGACAAGGTGGGAGATCAAATGGGATCTTACCTTGAGTTCACTAAACCACTATATATTGAGACTCCAAATGAAACAATATGGAAATGAAGTCTAGGTTAAATCTCTATTGAAAAGAACACCTTATAATACGATCTAGGAATATAATACACCTGAAACAAGATTTTGCATACAATCACTTAATAATGTAGGGATAAGGACTTCATTAATAAAACTAAAACTAAACTTATACCATTTTTTTTAATGATTAAAATAATGATTTACTATCATTTGTTTCAAAGATATATGAAATGAAGTTGTTCAATAAGTCTAAGGTTAGTGGATGAGTTTTAAACCCTCAAGTTTCTTGTATTTAGTAAATATATCAAAGAACATATTATGATATGATCAACATCATAGAATGTTAGTATATGCAATATTTAGCTATAAGTGAAAACTGCAAATATCATCTACTCCATGAACCGAGCTATTATAAAATATGAGGTTGGTCATAGTGTTAAAGGAAATTGGAAGATTAAGAATATTAATAGTAAAATTATTATTGGGCTTACATTTTCATACATTGGATAAAATGTTTCCAACTTTCTTAAGTAAGATTCAAGGATTGATTATCCTTAAAAAAATCTTGTAAATACTATTGTATAAAAGCCACACTATTTATCATGTTATCATGTTCTATGCCTAAATAGAAGTCTATGCTATAAACTATGTGGTATTATCATCGAGGGATCAAATGTGGCATGATATGCTTGAAAGGTAATTATAAGAGGTTTGGGGATGCTTGCATTGAGTTAGGAATAATATCTATGGTGTGATTTAAATTGAGAATTTTGCACATGTCGATGAGAGTGTAATGGAATAAGTTCACTAAATTGGGAAATTATGGGTAGGCATCCTTTGAGAGATGTGGTGAGGAGGACTACGTGTGAGTTTGATCCATTTGGAAGTGGGTATGTAGGTGACCTCCTTGGGCGAAGGATGCCTCTGTGACCTCAAGTCCGTAGGGGGAGGGTTTAGGGGGGATAACTCCTAGATGTTGGGATTGTTCCTACATGGTTTGACATTTCCTCCTCTATAAGCTTCAGTTTGAGGCTAAAATAGGTATCAAATGGGTATGATCAAGTTAAGGGAATTTAATCTTATATTTAATACATAATAGACTTCTATTAAACCAAATTAAGTAATGGATTTAACTACTTTATAATGGGTATTTGATTATATGTATATGCTGGGTAAAGTCCATCTCATTTTGGTTCCATGTATCTCTTATGTGTCTATGTAATTTAACTCCATATATAGAGGCCTTTATGCATAGGCCCGTGTATCTGTTGATTATTATTGTGATTGATGTTATGTATGACCTGCCCAAGAGTGAACCTCCAGGATATTTGAGCAATGATAGGTAGCCATTGGACCATGCTAATGACTGATGTCTAGGCTAATGCTAGGGATTAGTCAACATTCACCTAGTTCATGGAGGTGAAGGTACGAGGCTACCCTAATTATGATATGACTGTAGTAGTTGCATAAGTAGGGAACCATTCATGTAGGTAACAGTAATCCAAGGCTAATCGTGTATTGAGAGGTTTCATTGGTTGTCACTGATAAGCAAAAAAGTGACTAATGCCAAGTGTTACCTAGATTGTGAAGAAGATAGCTTATAATATCACTAATGTCACAAGGTGATATATGTCAGGAGCTACTTCTTCTTGGGTGGAAAAATTTGTCATTGGTGGCCTATAGGTGATTAAAGTCAGAATCCACCAAGTTTGGTAGGTTCATTACTTGGGGAAACCCTTGAGATGGTGGATGGAATTGTAGTGTAGTATGGGATGCACTGAATTCCTTTCCCAGTTGTTAGACTATATACTTAGACTTGTGGGGTTGAGGACAAACCCGTGGTGTAGTATATGATGCACCAAATTCTATTCCCATTTTTCTAATGGTGTAGAAGAATGGAAGAAAGGATTTAAGACCCATAGTGTAGTGTGCAATGCATCAATATTCTTTCTATTTGGGGTGCATTATGGACATGTGTAGCCATTACAATGTATTAATCAACCATTGTGGAAGTGATGTATGTTGGAGCTCGTCACTATGTATGTGAAGTATGTTGGAGTCTGCCACTGTGTATGTGATGTATGTTGGAGCTCGTCACTATGTATTTGTGATGTATGTTGGAGCTTGTTATTGTGTATTTGAGATGTATGGTGGAGCTCATCACTATGTATGTGTCATGTATGTTAGAGCTTGTCATAGTGTGTTTGTAATATATGTTGGAGCCAATCACTAATGTAAATGTGATGTGTATGAGACAATCATTGTTGTACTTGTGATGTAAATGAGTTAATCACCATTATACTTATGATTTGTGAATGATCCAGTCACTGTTATACTAGTGATATGTGTACGAGCTAGTCATCTTGTATATATAGAGGTATGCTCATGACTTACATTGTGTATGATCTTTGGTATTATGGTATGATATGCCCCTTGTGAATGTTGTGAATGTTTGTGCACTATTGCTTGGTAATGTTTGGTATGGACCCAACACTTGATGGAAAAGTTATTATCATTATATTATAATTGATTAAGTTGATAGCTTACATGTACTTAAATAATAATCATGGGTTAAAAACGAGATCAAAGATCTCATGCAAGAGGAGAGAATGAACTCCCTCTAACATTGTGGAGTGAACTACAAAACCCCTAATTCCCATGAGGGGATACATAGGTAGGGTTAACACAAACCCTCAAGGCTTAGGTTGTAGGTCTAGGAAAAACCTTGTCCTTGTGACCTTACCATAGGTTTGAGTGTAAGCATATAAGTAGCGGTGTTGGTTTTTGTTGCCACCAAGGTGAATACAAAGCTATTGAAATTGACACTTCTAATTTACATGGAATATGTTTGGTTGGTTAAGTTGGTAGTTGTGTGCATTTTTTATAGAAAAAAAAAAGTGTTGTGCCCAAGATGGGGGATTTTACATTAGATGCGATGTTATTATTATCATTAATTTTAAAAATAACACTAACTAAATTGTTTATTTTTCCACTTTTAAAATTCCTTTCCCTACTGAGAGGTAATAATATTAGTGCAAAACAAATTATTATGTAGCTACGCTAATAACATTAAATCCCATTAATATTAATGAGGTCACCAACTTGCAATATTATTGTTAGTGATATTGCTAATTCTTAGTGTTAATAATACACTTTTTCCAACTCACTATACTCACAATAATATTGATAATGAAGATGTTAATTAGTTTTTGTATTTTTTAGTAGTGGAGTTAAGTTTAATAATCCACATCGACGTTTATTTCAACATTGTATATATTATCATTAATATCAATTGTTATTTGATTAACATAATTATTTTCTTTGAGGATGAAGAAGGCTATATTGTTTTCACAATCACTAGAATGTTTGACATCAATAGGTTTGTGCTAAGGTTGTCTTCAAATACTAATATTAAATATTCTTATCAATGTTGTCATTGACCTTAAAATTAATATCATTAGATAATAATTGCTAATATTGGTATCATTATCAATTTTGACTTTAAATTTTGATATTAATTTTTACTATTCAATAAATAATAATAATGATATTAATTTTCCAATTGTTAACATTACAATTAAGATCACTATTTAATGCAACCATTAAAATGATATCATTTTCAATGTGGACCCTAATTCTTAAATTAATAACACTTTCCATTAAATGCCAGTATTAGTGTTAAATTTCAATGTTGACATTGACGTTTAGAATTAGTATCACTATTTAATTATATATATTAATATTAATGTTAAATTCCATTATCACTATTTATTAAATACTAATATTGCTATTAATTTCAATATTAACTCTAAATTTTAATGTCACCATTTAGTTAAATGCATATTAGTTTTCCCATCAATTTTATATTAATTCAATATTAGTATCGCTAATCATGACTAGTTTTATTTGTACTCTTTTTGGTTTAACTTTAATAATAGAAACCCTTCTAGAACTAATGTTACTATTAATGCGATACCCAACTTATAATGCTACTAAAATTTATGATGAATACCATTGTTTTTATTAATGTAAATGTAACCATTGTTAATTTTTTTGAGGTAAAATAAGATATTGTTATTCTTAACCACTACTATTCCATTGAAGTCGAATGTTATCTTACAATATTTCTTAATAATATTGTTCACTGAGTATTTCATGTGACTCATAGATTATAATTCCACTTACAAATTTTATGCATCACCCCTGCCCAACTAAAAACTAACTTCCTCATATATACAGGTATAAAACCTAGACCTAATATTTATTCTATATTCTCTATCTCTGAAAGATAACAAACAACATTATTCCTTATAGAAGCCAACAATACTCCATTCTTCCTCTAACAATGATGATAGTAGCCAGAACATATGATGGCATTCAACATTGTAGTTTTTTACATCGAAAGTAGCTTACATACTGAAATGGTAGCATGGTAATACTTCAACTATTAAACTGATTTACAATAATATGCAACATGTTTTCAGCCATACACATTCATTGCTGATTTCTACATGTTCATTTAACCATTTGAATATGAATAGCCTCAATACAACTATGAAACTTAAAAAATTATTTTATTTTATTTTTTTCTATACTTTGAATGCACACAATGTAGAAATAGTTGAAACAAGAAAATATTAACTTAGTCTTCTTATTTTGATTACATGTGTTACTTAAGGTGTTACTTACAGCTCCCATAGAGATTTCTCCTAAAGAAGCACATTACAGTCTACTTGATACCTATATTAAAAAATTTCATATGCATGGATTAATCTAGAATATTTGGACATAACAACACTACAAAAATATTCTTTTGAGAAAGTAAACACATGAAATTCATAGACATTTTACTACAACCCCTACTCTATTACTCTTTCTGACTACTTTATTTAAATGAAACTTACATACAACAAGAGATAGCCAATTGTATCTAGAAATTTACATCTTCAGCATTGTATTTAGACATAACTTACTTTTACATTCATATTCAACTATAGCACAAAAGGTGACAACAATAGGTTTTTGTAGCAACAAACTCTCCACAAATAGACCTTTTTGTTAAATTTTTGCACACACAATAACAAAATTTTCTTCATGACCAGTGGGATCTCACCTTCCAACCATAAGGCCAAAATGGCCCACCTCCAAGCTAAGGGAAAACCAAAGCAACAAGGGTTTTACACAACTTACAACCATTACATACACTACAACAACTGTTCCACATTTTAAAAACATTTACAGTAGAAAAAATCAGCACAATGCACATACATTATAGGAATTTGAGAAAACAAAATTTACAACACAAGAATCTTCTTCAAGATTCTTTAAAGGGGGAGTGGGGACATCAACTAAGAAGGGAAATAATAGTAGAAAATTGTATATAAACAACCACATATCTTCTCATTTTCCTCATAACATAACCCAACCATGCTTCCACAAACCCAAACTCCATTGCACACCAACATCACCATACCATACTATGCAACACATGAAATTTTCACATAATCAAAGCATGTTTACATGGGTACTCATACCCTTACAACAACCCCTTCTAAGGGCATCTCTCGCACTCAACCCAAAACATGAAGAAAACCTCCATACAATGGTAGGTTCACTTCTACATGACAAGCAACCCACGAAAAAACAACCACAAACATACCACACAAAATATTTACAACCAAAATGGTCACACACATATTAAAAAAGAATCACAAAGGATAGCAATGCCAACCTAGATTGACCTCAAATTGGCAATGGTCGATGAAAAAACCAACAAAAATATCTTTCAAGCTCCTCCTCCTCAAGGTTAAGTCCCTTCCTTCAAGGTTGATAGCCCCAACTAGAATGAATGAATGAATCCTAATGCCAAATTTTTTCAAAAACAAAAATCTGATAAAAATGCCCTAATTCCTCATCTTCAATTGTGAGGGTGACAAGTGTCGCTTCCATAATTGATCACCCATCTCTCTCAACCCAACCCTTCACACTTTTGGTGTGAGGCTTCTTTAAGCATGCTTGAGAGTTCCATGCCTTGATCCATTTTTTGAATTTTGTCACTCATGAAAAAAGCTTCAAAAAGGGGTCCTAAGGTTTAAAAATTTAACTTTTAAACCCATGAAATTATTTCCAAGCCCTAGCTTTATGACCTAGGGTCATGAAAACACCTTAAAATATAAATAAAACATATTAAATCAACATTAAAACTTGGACCTAATATGCCACTACAATCAATTTACACAAGAAACTACATTGGACATTAAAACAATAATTCTTATTAGCACATGTGATGCACACTACCCACATTACATAGAAACATGACATATAAGATCTCAACCTTTTTGAATAGATTAGGTTGGATTTACAGGTATGCACAATCGTCACTTTGGTATTTCCCTAGGTCCACTAGCCATGCACTAAACTTGCACACTAAATCACAATAGTTAATTTATCATCAATAATCAAAATCAAAGCATGAAATATAGCAACACAATATTTATAATGACATCTCAAAACTAGGCATCTCATTGCATACATTAATTCCATACCACAAATATCATAAAATTAATAAAACCACTTTAGAGGTAATTGAACATACATTCACAACATGTGATAAACATCATACCCATCTAGTCATAAAATCAACCACTCATAAAATAACAATAAGTATGATCATCAAATTGGTTCTATCATCCACATATTTACCACCAAACCATAATAGATGAAGGTAAGCATATATACGTGTGTATCACATAAATGAGATAACACCAAGGTATATTAAATTAAAATACATAGTTACAACATAAATCCATGACATAACCATCCATGAGAATTGCAAAAAACATCACACACGTAATCTTTAGCACTGTAAGGATGGTCTCACATTTGTCTACCATCTATAATATAATTTTCTATCACTAGCTTAGATGTGACAATCACTAAATCTAAGACAAACATTTTTTATATTGTAAACTATTTTTTTTCTATCAGGGACACATGGTTCCTTTATCTATATACCAAATCGTGTTTCTACTTTCCAATCAATGATCATTTTTCTCTTGTTTTAAATAAAAATTTGCAAAGTGTATGGAATCTTATATACTTTTAGTTTCTAACATTGTACAAATTTTTATTTTCTTATCAAAATGGCATTTTCCAAAAGTCACTGCAAGGACTTCTAAAACAAAAAAATGTATATAGAATTGCATATATCATACTATCAAACCCGAAAAAAATTTGCTAGAAAACCCAACATGTTTTTTTTTAACAAACATTTATCAAGTTAAACAACTCTCTAAGTGTTTGAGATGAAGCAATAACATGATGCTCAAGTTGAGCATCCTTGAGGAGCCACCTCTTAACTTAGGTGTAAAAGTTATCTATACATAAATTCTAACAAATTGCTACTAGGGTTCACCTGACACACTCCCTTTTTTCTAGGTTAGCATGAATCTTGGTTAAATCTCGCAAGCGTAAAGTCTATTACCAAAGGCCAACCTATTACTAAATTAAAATCCCTAAGGTTCAATCACCCTAAAAAGAAAGGTTAAACATAAATATTACCCAATATCATCAATAATAGTATGCTCCTTTAATAATTCTCTTTAAATACCATCATCATTATTAACTTTTGTTTTGCTAATAATATGACTATTGTTGTTTTCTATTTAAATCTCCACTTAATATTTATATTTTTGCTTATTAATAATAATATCTCCCTCAATGCTAATTTTTATTACATAATATTAATATTAATATTAATGTTATTATTGATGTCAAGGGTACTCTTAACAATCATTTTTATTACTGCTTAATAGTATCAATCCTTGCTCATGATTGACATGGTAACATTAAATTTAATGTCAAATCAATACTTTATTTTTAGAAATACAGGCTAGCAAGTCCTTACCAACAAATCCCGTTTCTTCAACATAATTCCTATTATTATTAATGTTAATATTAATATTACTTATCAATGCTATTGTTAGAAGACATTAGAACATCAACCAATAAAAGTGGCATGAAAGATTGTTCAACAAATTATTAACTAAGGTAAATCTAATTTTAACCAAAGGTAGGTATATTAATTAATCAATAATTAAATATATATATATTTTTTGGATAAAAGTGGCCAAGCCAATGAAATTTTATTAATTTAAAGGAATTACAATAGTTTAAATTATAAAACTCAATCCTAGAACTAGGAGAGCCCAGAGTTAACAAATGGATGAGAGAGCATACATTAGAGAAACCCAACCAATGACAATCCCAAATACTTGAATCAAAAGCCACCCATCAACCCCCAGTCTAGATTGACTAGACGTGTATGCTCAACTCACAAATATTAATAGGGAAGATCACGAAAATGATAAAGAATCTTCCACACGAGAACTTGAGGAAGAACTTGCCTCATAATGAGACTAAGGAAAAAATGAATTCATAGACAAGGCCTCTTTAAATTTGGAAATTGAGGTAGATGCCTATCCTGGAGACATTGATCTTGCTGCAATATCAAATAAAAAGTGCAAAGATAGGAATGTATCGATATCCACAACAAGAATCTTTGGAGGAATTTTCTTAGCCAATTCATTGCAAACAAGCATAGTCTTGTCGTAATCATCGCTAATGATTCCATTCTTGAAATTCAATAGTAGATCTCCACAAAAACCATTAGAAGTCAGTTCAAAATGAGAAATGAAACTGCCAATTGGAAAAAGACCATAATCAAACTTATAATTAGCCAGAGTAGTATGAAGTTCCAAGTCATAAAGAAGGTTTGGCTGCACAAATTTTGAAGCAATGACCATAACCATTTTAGAATCCAATAGAATATCCATGCAAATTGTGAAAAAGTGGCATGACACTTCATAATAGGAAGCACTAGGATTTTCCCACAACCATTAAGAACCCACCACCTTTTTGAAGGCCTGAAAGATATACACATCCTCCAAACAAAAAAAATTACCCAATTTTTCATGATCATAAGGGTGCAAATCTCTAACTTCCTTACCCTTTGCCTAAAGCAAGATTCTATACCAATCCATCAAAGTTAGATTGCACATTGCAAAAAACAAAGCACATGAAGAGATAATCCATTTCTTCTTATAGGAAGAGCTTAATTCAAATCATAATATGGTTGGCTCAAGAACATTAAAAAGCATTGTTAGCTTCCAACTGAGCTAATAACCACATAATTCCTGAGCATATAAATTTAATTCCAATTTTAAAAAGTATTTGAACCAAAAATAGTATGCGCTAAATATCACAAGATGTTGTAAGAAGACGCAAAAAGAAAAAAAATCCAAAGCATTTTGACCACAAAGCACCAATAATTTTGAGAAATGACCAACCAAAAACTAGAAAATTCACTGTAGATTGATAAGCATTGAAGAAAAAAGTAGATTTGAATACTTGTCCGCATATAATGCACTCCAAACTTTTCATGTGGTAACAAAAATGCACGACTACTTGAAAAAGGGAGGAAGTTCTTTCTCTATGAATTCTTTCATAACCCATTGTTCATCGATTTCCTTATTGGCTAGAAAGTCCATGACATAGTTAATTTCTCTACAGAAATGAAAGATTGAATAACTAGTAAAATAATTTAGTTGAAGAAGAACTTTATCCAATAAATATTGTAATTTCCAAATGTGAGATTTTTTATTTGTTATTGCATTGAAAATAACCATGGATTCTCCTTCCATGATGATATCTTTTATGCCTAGAAGTTGAGCTAGTTCCAAGCCAAAGCTTAACGCTTCAAATTCAACTTTGTAATTAGTTCCATCAGGTAGAATTTTACAAGTTGCTTTTAAAACCTTTGAATTTGAATTTGTTATAACTATTCCAATTCTTTATTTCCCTAGGTTGCCTTTGGAGGCCCCATCAAAATTCAACTTGAAAATGTTATGAGAATGGGGAACCCATTTTGCTTCTTTTCTTGCTTTTCATTTATCTACCTTGTTTGTGATCAAGCCATGAAAAAGGAAAGGATTTTATTAATGACCAAGATTTTAAGATGAAGCTGTCCCAACTTGAAAAGGATTTCAAACTATTAAGCTTTTTGAAAATAAATGATTTTGCTGCCTCAGAGATAGCTTTTTCTAGATTAAAGAGCACAACTTCTATTGAAGAAGATTTTCCTCTAAATATTCTATTGTTTCTTTCTGTCCAGATATTCCAAAGGAGCAAGGAAGGGGAGATAATCCACAAGCATGAAAAGAATGAAGCACGATAGATTTGAGGCCAAGAGATAAACTGTAAAGATAGAGACAGACATAACATTGAAGTCCAACCCAATTTTTGATATAACTAGTACTAGCATTGGGAAGAAAAGGGGAAATGCAAGAAAAGATGGTTTGCTGTTTCCATGAAGTAGCCTAAAAAAAACAAGGGAAAGATGCCATAATGCCAAGCCTATCCAATCTAGCCCCCATAAGAACTCTTTCTTGAAGAGAAACCCAAGAAAAAGCCCTTGCTTTTTGGATACAAGCATCATTCCAAAAAAGTGAAGTGGGCAGCTCAGATTTAGCAGGGGAAGATATAAGAGATTTGTAACCTTCTTTTACTAAATAATTAACTAAGTTAGATTTGGTCCAAATTAGAACATCCTCCTTTTTCATATAGATGATTGATCTTTTCCCCAACTCAGAAAAAGCTAATTTTTGTGAAAGAGGGATGGGGAGAGACTCAATTGATTTCCATTTAATTGTAGGGATCATTGTAGAGGTGTCAATTGTGAAGTAATTTGCCACACGTGAGCCCCAATGTTTCTTAAGGAATTGCATTAGGATACCCTAATCTCTAATTTGGGACATTGTAGGATATTTGTTCCAAATGTCTTCCCATAATTTTTCCTTCTTACCATTGTGAATCAGCCAAGAAAGATGAGGGAGAATAATTGAATGGCAGGAAGAAATGAAATTCCAAACAGTCGACCCCTTTGGTAAAGTAGTAGCAGTGAAAATGGCCTCCCTTGGATGAGGATGTAAATATTTAGCAAGCATTATTTTTCCCCATCTTGAGTGTGAATATTGATATAATCTCCAAGTTAGTTTAGCTCCCAAAGCCATGTTTTGATGTTTTAATCCCCTTATTTCAGTCCCACCCTGCTCTTTAGGAAAGCAGACCTTCTCCCAAGCAATAAGGGGAATCCTTGCCTTTCCACCCACATTGTCATTCCATAGAAAGGAGCGAAGAATAGTTTTTAGATGATTTAATGTTGAAATAGGAGCTCTAAAAATTGACATCAAATAAATGAGAATAGCATTGAGAACTGATTTTATAATCTAAATTTTACTAGGAAAGGATAGCCACTTATGTTTCTAGGAGAGAATTCTTCCCGATATTGAAGATACTGCTTTATCCTAGAAAGAGGGAAGATATTTTCCTTCAAAGAATGGAATGCCCAGCTAAGAACACGGTAATGTGCCTATGGGGAATCCCCAAAATTTTTGTAAAATTTTGATTCAATAAAGGAAGGAACGTTTAGAAGAAATAATTTTGATTTTGCAGAGTTAATCAACTGTCCAGATGCTTCAAAATATTCCATGATGATTTTTTTAATTACCTTAGCTTCAGGAATTGAAGCATGACCCACTAGGAGAGTATCATCAACAAAGTGACCATCTATTTGGCTTTCCTGAAGATTGGGAAAATGAATTCCTCGCCAGTGATTTTTTTGACATGTTGATTTTATTGCTCTACTCAGTCCTTCTACCATAAGAATGAATAGAAAAGGGGAGATAGGGTCCCCTTGTCTTAGCCCCCTTGAAGAGGGAAATAAAATAGAAGGGGAGCCATTCAGTAATACCAAATTTTTTGCAGAAGAGATGCAGGAATAAATCCATTTAGTCCATTTTTTAGAAAATCCAAATTTCCAGAGAATTGCAATTAGAAAATCCCAATTGACCCTATTGTATGCTTTCAACATATCCAACTTAATATCATTGCCGGATACTTGTACTGATTGATGGAGTGTAAGATTTTGTGAGTAGAAATTGCTCCATTTGCAGTTTCCCTCCCAGGAACAAAACCCTCTTGTTCCTCAGAAATGATGCGGGGAATTATTTTAGCTAGGCAAATAGAGATTGCTTTTGTGAAGATAATGTAAAGAGTATTGCATAGAGAGATTGGTTTAAAATCTGCAAAGGTGGAGGGAGCTTCCACCTTAGGAATTAAAGCAATGAAAGTAACATTAAGCTCTTTAGAATAGATCCATTTCTTCTCGATTCTTCCAAGACACACAAGAAATATTTCCCAATTATGCTCCAACATATTTGGAAAAATAAAGTAGTAAATCCATTAGGGCCCGAAGCCTTTTTAGGGGGCATTTCAAAAACTGCATGTTTAATTACTCATAAGTGAAAGGATCCATAAGAGAGTCATCATCTTCCTTAGTTATTAATGCAAGAATGGATTCCAAAAAGGAAGTGCTAATTTTAACTGGCTCAGCCATTAGAAGCTTTTTAAAGTAATAGGTAGCCTCACTAGAAATTTCTGTCATTTTCCAAAAGAATACCAACAATATTTTTAATAGAAGAAATCCTATTTCTTTATCACTTAGTTTTTACTGATGCATGCAAGAACTTGGTATTCATGTCTCCCTCTGAAAGCTAAGTCTCTCTTGACTTAAATTTTCTCTAATAACATTCTTCACGTAGAAGAATCTCATCCAAATTTGAAACTAGGCATTTTTGAAGATCAAATGAGGCCCTATTCATGCCATTTTGAATTATGTACTCATTTAGAGCTTCAATATCTGATTGAAGACTATTTTTTTTGTAAAGATGTTCTTAAAGTGGGATATATTCCAAGATTTTATTTTTCTCTTTAACAAGTTCAATTTCTTGACCAATTGATACATTCAAGATCCTTCAAAGTAGAGTGAGTTATCCCACCATAATTTAATCATTGGAAAAAAGCTTGTCCCTTAACCACATGGGTTCAAATTTAAAAGGAATCTTATAAGGAGCTCTATCTTCCAACACAACTAACATTATTGGAAAGTGATATGACCCCGAATAACTAAGAATCGAGGAATAAACATCAAATTTAGAATCCAACCAATTTGAGGATAACAAGAAGCGGTCAAGTCTCTTAGTGATTTAGAAAAAACCCTTCCTTTTATTGGTCCAAGTGAATGAACCATTTTGGAGTCTGCAATAAATTATAATTTTTTTTCAATGAATCCCTTAAAATCATCCAAGACCCTTTTATTGGGAAGAATGCCACCAGTTTTATCTAAATCTTCCATGATTGCATTGAAATTACCACCAAAGATTATCAAAGTCTCACCTAATGACTGTGAAATCAAGGCCAATACATCCCATAGCTTCCATTTTCCAGTTGGAGTGATCAGGCCATAAATATTAAGTAGCCTGAAGTTGATCTCTAACAACTTGCTCTTTACTAGAGCTAGAGACCAATGAGGAGAAGAAGCCACCACTTTTAAATCTACATAATTTCCCTTCTAGAGGAAGGAAAGACCCCTAAAGCCCCTGAAGAAGGAAAAATGAAATGTTTCCAAACAACCCACTTGGAAAAGAGGAATTTTGTAGACATTGAATTTAGTTTCATTTCCTACAACATAGCTATATCAAAATCTACTACTTCCAACTGATGTCTAATTAGGCACCACTTGTTAGGGGTGTTTAAGCCCCTAACATTCCTTGAAAGGACCTTCATTTTTCTCGAGGGAAGGATGCTTCTCCCCTCTTCCTTTGAGATTATATTTGGGATGGAATCCCAACAATAATCTCCAACTGCAAATTTCTTTTGGTAGCTCCAGATATTTTCAATGGAGGGTTGAAAGTTCTTTTCTTTTTTGGAGGTGTGAAAAGAGTGGCTTGAATACCTGCATCAATCTCTTGTTGGGTTTTGATTTTTTTTGGTTTTTTGTCTCTCTTCCTTGGAGTTGAGGAAGCTGATTTTTTCAATAAAGGGGATTTTAAGATAGGGAGTTTTCCTTTAGGAGGAGGACTCAATTCACCCTCAACTAGAAATTTTGAAACCAAATCCTTATTTAGAGAAATCGCATCAAAGGGGTTAATAGATAAAATAATTTCTAAACCTTTCTCAATTTGTAGAAGATCATTGTCTATTGCAGTTAGCACTCGATCTTGAGTGTCATCATTGAAGATTGTCTTTGAAAATTTAATATCTTCTTCACTTTCTCAATTATTTGTTCGATCTTTTATGATGTTTGAAGTTGAGGAGAGCTCATCAAGATTTGAATCAGAGGAAGAAGTGGAAGAACTTCCACCTCAGCTTGTTTGAAGGTCTGCAAGGCAAAGGAAACCACCTCAAAGGTATGGGTATTCACCTAATGATTGGAAGTGTATATTTTCTTTGAGTACTAATTGTTGGAAAACATGCCTCAATCTTACTGGCATGAAACTCCTGAAAGAGAAAAGTCAGTGAGACCATCTGAATGTCTTAATGACTAGTAGCAGTGTTCTAAATCTTTGAAATGCCTAGGTTGTCGAGACATTGTTTCTATCTTGCCGACGAGAGTCATTGGCAAGAAATTTCGACTGCTATGAGTTTTCCTACCTCTCTTCACCCAGGGAGATCTCTTGCTGATGGTTTGGCTTCTATTGGACATCGGGGAGACTCTTGGGAATGAGTGGAGTCGGGGAGAGATGTGAACTTTCAGAATGACTCACCCTGACAGTGTATGTCTCGTCGATGGTTATTCACAAGGATGTCTTCAGGGAGAATCTTGGCTAGCATATTTTAATTCGGTAAGAACTCTTGCCGATGGATGTGGTTTCACCGATAGGTTGGTGTTTTCACTATGATCTCTTGCCGATAGTTGTGGTCTCATCAATGGGTATATAACGTCGGTGTGAAGTCTTAGTGATAAGTCTTCTCTCACCTACATAAAGGTGCTTTCGGTGAGAACTCTTGCTGATAGCACTTGTCTCGCCGATAGATCTGCACAAGATGGATTTGCATTCGGTATGACCTCTCGCCGATAGCGATAGTTTGGTCGATGCTTTTGCGGTGGATATCGATATGATGTCTTAGCAACAAAGTGAGTCTGGGCAATAGGTTTGGACTCGATACGAGTCTTGCCGATGGTGATGAATCTGGGCGATAATGACAGTTGGGCATTGTGGCATCGGGGAGACATGGCCTAGTGTCTCACCGACATGCAACATAGTTTGAATGCCTTGACCGAATGACTATCCGACATGGTTTGTTTTCAACCAATCAGATAAGCAAAATGGGAACTGCTAGCAATTGGACTGTTGTGGCCATTTCTGTGAGGAAGATCAATAGACCATGAATGAAATGGATATACTCTAAAATCGAAGATGATGTTTGGTTCGATGAATAGTTTGATGTGTGATCAGTGTGTGTGAATTCAATTCAGAGAGCATTGTAACTAGGATGTTCTGTACAAGGTTGATCATTGAATCTGCTACTGTAAATTGACATCAGAAAGTTAAGTCTAAACTCTATATGTAATTTTGTTTATTGTAATACAAAGAGGCTTTTCTTGGTGTGGTGGGTTTTTCTCCCATAAGGGTTTTCCCACGTAAATCTAGTGTTCATCTGTGTATGCTAATTTCCCTATTTTAGTTATTTCTTTCATGAGTATCTTAATTGGACTGTAATTGAAAATTTAAAGTGTCCTTTGCATTCTTCCCTAAGGTTTTGACATTAGGAGAGTTTGTTCCGCACCTAATCTTTCCTTACAAGTGGTATTAGATCCTGGCTAGTTGTATTATCCTTGTGGGTACGTTGGGTTTTTTGTGTCAATTCTGTTTCAGTGGGAGCCTTGTAGAAGTCCGGTAATTCAAATTATAGATTAAGATGGAAAGCACGTTAGGAAAGATTAAAATTAAGAAATTCAATGGCAGTAATTTTGAGTTGTGGAAACTCAAAATGGAAGATCTGTTGGTTGATCGTGATCTATGGCTTGCTGTGTTTGGAACGAAGCCTACAGGCATGAAGCAAGAGGATTGGGACCTTGTAGATAGAAAATAAAAGGGGCTGATAAGACTCTATTTAGCAAACTCTATCCTTTTGAATGTTCATGAAGAAAAGATTGCATCTTCCTTTTGGAAAAGACTGGCAGCTATTTATCAAGGCAAGTCCTTGGTGAATAAATTGTTCTTGAGGAAGAAGCTGTACACTTTGAAAATGTAGGAGGAGGGGACCTGTTACTGATAATTTGAAAGCTTTCAACATGCTAATTACACATTTAGCATCTGTGGGTGTGAAGATTGATGAAGAAGATCGCTGTATGCTGTTATTATGTTATTTTCTAGATTCTTGGGATCACCTGGTGATGGCTATTGGGAGTATGACATCCACTTTTAAGATGGAAGATGTTGTTGCTTCTTTGTTATTAGAAGATATGAGAAGGAAATCTTCTAAGATGGTGAAGGAGGCTCTTGCTGTTAGAGGCAGATCCAAAGAAAAAGGCAAGAAGAAGGACAAGAAGTATAAATCAAAATCAGAAGGGAGATGAAAGTCTCTTGGTAAGAAATCCAAGGTGAAGTGTTAGAATTGTGGGCAACCTAGTCATGTCTGAAAGGATTGTAAAGAGGAGAAAAAGAAGATGTATTCTTCCAACAATGATTCTTCTCAGAGTGATGCAGACGCCTTCATTGCAGCCTTGGCTACACATGCATTCGATGATGTCTGGCTAATTGATTCTGGAGCATCTTTCCACATGACATCTCATAGAGACTGGTTCACAAAGTATGAAAAAAATGATGGTGGAAGGGTTTATTTGGCAAGCAATTCATCTTTGGAAATAGTTAGCTATGGAAGTCATAATTCAATTCCCTGATGGAAGAGTGAAGGGAATCAATGATGTAATGCATATACCAGGTCTGGCTCAAAATTTACTTTCTGTTAGTAAGTTGAATGATATTGGAGTGCAAGTCAAGTTCTTTGGAAATGGCTGCAAGATGAATAGAGGCTCTATGGTGCTAGCAAGGGGTGCTCGTATTGGTACCTTGTATAAGCTAGATGCACATGCCGTGCAATGCAATAGTTTCTTTGTAAAGTCACAAAAAACTACTCATGGAGAAAAGAAGGTAAAAGTTCTTGATAGTGTAAACTCTATGGAAGTTAAAATTCTAGCAAAAAAGACTATGCTCTAGCATCATAGGCTTGGCCATATTGGAGAAAAAGGTTTAAAAACCTTGAAGAATAAAAACGTGGTTGAAGGGCTTGATGATTGTAACCTTGAATTCAAATTTTGTGAACATTGTATATATGGTAAACAACACCGTGTTTCATTTTACTCCAGTCCTCACAAATCTTCTAGTTTACTAGATTACATTCATTATGATGTTTTTGGTCCAGTAAATGTTCCTTCTCTGTCTAAATCAAGATATTATGTATCGTTCATTGATGATTATTCAAGAAGAGCATTTATTTATTTTTTGAAAAGTAAATAAAAAGTGTGCAGTCATTTTAAGGAATTTAAAAACCTTGTAGAAAATTAGACTGGAAGAAAAATAAAATGTTTAAGGACTGATAATGGTGGTGAGTTTTGTTTTGATGATTTTGGGAGGTACTATAAAGATCATGGGATTAAAAGACATAAAACTACACCTTACACTCTGCAGCAAAATGGAGTTGCAAAAAGGTTCAACAGGAAAGTGATGGAAAGAGCACGAAGTATGCTAAGTAGTGTTGGCTTGGAGGAGAAGTTCTGGGCAGAGGAAGTTGCAACAACATGTTACTTGATAAACCATTCTCCTAATTCCACTCTTGTTGAGAAAACACCTTTGGAAGCATGGTCTGGAAAGAATCCCTCTCTGAGACACATTTGAGTCTTTGGTTGTGAGGCATATGCACATGTGCCGAATGAGAGAAGATCTAAATTGGAAAATAAGGCTGTCAAATGTATTTTTATTGGTTATAGTGCTGGCATAAAAGGATACAAGCTTTGGAATCTTGATATGGAGAAGATTCTATACAACACAACTGTTATCTTTCATGAGCTGAAGCCTTCTACCTTGGATATGTAGTCAGAGACAAAATCAGAAAATAAAAAGGATGTAGTTGAAATTCCTCTGACACTAGATAAAGAGGAATTGAAAATTCAAAATGTACTTGAAACTGAGAGCTTAAGTAGTTCTGAGAGTTTTGAAGAAGAACAACCTTAGCATCAGCAAGTGAGGAGGTCAACTTGTGAAATAAAGCAACCTGATAGGTATGGGTTTTCTTTGATAGATTCTACTTGTGCCTATGCTTTAATTTCTAGCACCGATGAGCCTAGGACTGTGAAACAGGCATTTAGAATGTCTGATTCAAACTCTTGGTTGGAAGCCATGAATGAAGAAATGGCATCATTAGAAAAGAATGATACTTGGAGTTTGGTGCCCTTGCCTAAAGGCATAAAAGCTGTTGGTTGCAAATGGGTATTTAAAAAGAAAATAGGTTTGGATGAAAGTGTGGAAAAGTATAAGGCGAGGTTGGTTGCGAAGGGTTATTCCCAGCTAGAGGGAATTGATTATGGAGAAATTTTTTCTCCTGTAGCTAAGCTGACATCTATCAGATTCCTTTTGTCACTTGTAGTAGCGTATGACTTAGAGGTTGAATAGATGGATGTGAAGATAAAATTCCTTAATGGTGACCTTGAAGAAGAGATTTATATGTCCCAACCTGAACACTTTGTGGAGAAAGGTAAAGAAAAAATGGTTTGCAAGTTAAAAAAATCTCTATATGGATTAAAACAATCTCCTAGAATGTGGTACCAAAAATTTGACACTTTTGTTTTGTCATTGGGATTTGTAAGATCAAAATCTAATCATTGTGTGTACTACAAATCTGAAAATGATCATGTTCTTATTATTGCTCTCTATGTTGATGATATGTTGTTCATAGGCAATAGTAAGTTAATGATTTTTAATCTTAAGTCTCAGTTGTCTGCAAAGTTTGAAATGAAAGATCTTGGTGCAACCAGGTATATTCTGTGAATGAAAATAACCAGGGACAAGAATAGTAGAAAATTTTGGCTCAGTCAGAGTAAGTATATGAATACTATTCTGGAGAGATTTTGTATGACTGTCTGCAAGTAGCTAGTTGTTCCAGTTTTGCAGGGAATGAAGCTATCTGTTAAAAACTATCCAAAATCTCCTACTGAGATAGAGGACATGACCAGAGTACCTTATGCTAGTGTAGTTGGCAGTTTAATGTATGCAATGGTATGTACAAGGCCAAACATTGCCCAAGCAGTGGGAGTTCTTAGTCACTATATGGAAAATCTTGGAAGGACACATTGGGATGTTGTGAAAAGGGTGTTTACATATCTGAGGGGAACTTCAGAACATGCTTTGTGTTACCATGGGAATTTGGTTGAATCACAGAGGAATCTCAACATTCAAGGCTTTGTGGATTCTGATTGGGCAGGGGACATTGACAGCAGAAGATCCACCAATGGCTATATTTTCATGTTGAATGGTGGTGCAGTTAGTTGGATGAGTAAGTGGTAGGCTGTAGTCGCTTTGTCCACTACAGAGGAAGAATACATGGTAGCAACACACGCTTGTAAATAAGTAATTTGGTTAAAATGTTTGTGTTCTAACATTAGTTTTGATGTAGGACAAATGACAATTTACTGACAGTCAGAGTGCTATTTGTTTGGCAAAAAATCCTACTTTCCATGCCAAGACAAAACATATTGATGTGCAGTATCATTTTGTACGAGATATGGTGGAGGATGGAAAGGTCTCTTTAGAAAAATTAGATACTCTAGAGAATGTTCTAGATGCATTGACAAAGCTAGTGAGCACATACAAGTTCAGATGGTGTGCCAGTTCGATGGGCCTCAGTGCCCATGAATTTTAGTAGTTATGTTGTGCTATGGAGGTGTCAATAAGATCTTCATTAAGTGGGAGATTGTTGGAAAAAGTGCCTCAATCTTACTAGCATGAAACTCCTGAAAGAGCAAAGTCAGTGAGACCCTCTGAATGTCTTACCGACTAGCAGCAGTGTTCTAAATCTTTGAAATGCTCAGGTTGTCGAGACATTGTTTTTGTCTTGCCAACGGGAGTCATCGATAAGACATTTCAATTGCTGTGAATTTTCCTACCTCTCTTCACCCAGGGAGATCTCTTGCTGATGGTTTGGTTTCTATTGGACATCGGGGAGACTCTTGGCTCGATGAGTGGAGTCGGGGAGAGATGTGAACTTTCATAATGAATCATCCCGACAGTGTATGTCTCACCGACGGTTATTCACAAGGATGTCTTAAGGGAACTCTTGGCTGGAAGATTTGCATTTGGTAAGAACTCTTGCTGATGGATGTGGTTTCACCAACAAGATGGTGTTTTCGCTATGATATCCTACCAATAGTTGTGGTCTCGCCGATGGGTATATAACCTCGGTGTGAAGTCTTAGCAATAAGTTTTCTCTCGCCGACAGGTAGGTGCTTTTGGTAAGAACTCTTGCCGATAGCACTTATCTCACTGATAGATCTGCACAAGATGGATTTGCATTCAGTATGACCTCTCGTTGATAGCGATAGTCTGGCTAATGCTTATGCAGTGGATATCGATATGATGTCTTAGCGACAGAGTGAGTCTGAGCGATAGGTTTGGACTCGATATGAATTTTTCCGATGGTGATGACTCTAAGTGACAGGTTTGGACTCGATATGACTTTTGCCGATGGTGATGACTCTGAGCGATAACAAGAGTTGGGCATTGTGGCATCGGGGAGACATGGCCTAGTGTCTCACCGACATGCAACATAGTTTGAATGCCTTGACTGAATGACTATCCTATGTGGTTTGTTTTCGACCAATCAAAGAAGCAGAATGGGAACCGCTAGTAGTTGGACTGTTGCAGCCGTTCCTATGAGGAAGATCAACATACCATGAATGAAATGGATATACTCTAAAATCAAAGATGATGTTTGGTTTGATGAATAGTTGGATGTGTGATCAGTGTGTGTGAATTCAATTCAGAGAGCATTGTAACTGAGATGTTCTATACAAGGTTGATCATTGAATCTACTACTGTAAATTGACATCAAAAAGTTAAGTCTAAACTCTGTATGTAATTTTGTTTACTGTAATACAAAGAGGCTTTTCTTGGTGTGGTGGAATTTTCTCCTGTAAGGGTTTTCCCAAGTAAATATGGTGTTCATCTATGTATGTTAATTTATCTGTTTCAGTTATTTCTTTCATGAGTATCTTAATTGGACTGTAATTGAAAATTTAAAGTCACCTCTGCATTCTTCCTTGAGGTTTTGATGTTAGGAGAGTTTGTTCCGTACCTAAGCTTTCCTTACACTAATGTTGATGAATCGAGATCTTTGCAAGAGGTATTGGTTATGAATGATGTAGAGTCTTGGAAAATAGCCATGGATGAAGAGATGACAACTCTTAAAATGAATGATACATGGGACCTTGTACCATTTCCTAAAGGTTGGAAACTTGTTGGATGTAAATGGGTGTTTAAGAAAAATATTGGTTCAAATGGAAATGTTGAAAAGTATAAGGCACGGTTGGTTGTGAAGGGATACTCTCAGGTTGAGGGTATTGATTATGGTGATATTTTTTCTCTTGTTGCTAAAATGACATCCATTCAATTTTTATTATCTATTGCAACAACTTATGATCTAGAGGTGGAACAAATGGATGTGAAAATTGCGTTCCTTCATGGTAATTTGGAGGAAGAGATTTATATGACATAGCCAAAGCACTACATGGTAAAAGGTAAAAGAAAGTTGGTTTGTAAGTTAAAGAAATCTCTGTATGGCCTTAAACAAAGTCCTAGGATGTGGTACTAGAAGTTTGATACATATGTGTTGAGTTTGGGATTTGTGTGGTTTAAATCTGATGGTGATTATTTCTTGGTAATTTCTTTATATGTTGATGACATGTTGTTTGTTGGAAAAGGAAAAGGTTGGTTGTAGAATTGAAATCTCATCTCTCTGTGAAATTGAAAAGGAAAGATCTTGATGAAGCAAAACACATACTTGGGATGGAGATCAAAAGTGATCATGAGAATAGAAAGTGTAGACACTCAAATAGGCCTGACTGACATTATGCATCAAAATATGATTAATTGTCATCAAATTATTTTATTAATCAAATGAAGCAATTTACTAGATTAATTCACTAATGTTCATCTAATTTAATTAAATAAATTAAATTATTTAATTAAGTCCCTTAAAACTCCTCTCATCTGATTTATTAAATCAAATTATTTAAATCAAATGCCATAAACTCCTAATCCCTTCAATTTGATTAATTTTGAATTAATTAACTCCTAATCATCACTACCCATCCTCTAGATTTTGACTCAACCTTGGTCAAACTAAACCCCTAATTAACTAACTAACTTGCACATGAAAATAATTTCTTTTAATTAACTAAATAGCCCATTTTCCTCACAAAGACATATTACTTGAGAATATTCCTACAATAACTCAATTTATTTAACTTTCTTTCCCAAACATTAATGCCTCTTACAAAGGCAATAATCTCTCTTACATCCTCTCCCACATCCTCTTACATCTCTAACCACATTTATTTACTTCTTACATTCTTTCAAATCCTCAACTATTTTCATTTATTTCTCTTCCATCCACTTTACTCTACACATTCCCCAAAATATGCTCTATCCTCACCCATTAGCCTTGTGACAAGTGTCACAATCTCATTGTCTCTCCTTTAGTCCCACATTCCTCTAATCTATTCATTCTTCAACCCTTCAACCTTATTTATAGAGGGATTCTCTATGAAGAAAGGATCCACTACTTGAGGCAAAGTCACTATCCTCTAATTGCTATCACTATCTTTGAGGGCAATTGGACTTCATCAACATTATCCAAGCTTCATCCAAGGGGGTGGGATAAGAAATTCTTTCCACATCAAAGGAGCACCACTCCCACTATGGGATATGGTTTGAACATGCTTTATATGCTTTTATCTAACTTCTTTGGTATTTTAATATCTTGTTTGGCATATCTAGTATGTTTAAATATCTCATAGGAGTACTTTATTTTCTTTTTTTAAATTGACTAATGTTAATGTTGGTCATTGTTTGAAGAAAACACAAGTTTAGTGCTCATAGAAAGCTATGGCTTAGCCAGAGTAAGTATGTTTGTTTTATTTTGCAAAGGTTCAATGTGTAGGATTGTAAACCACTTTGTGTTCCTATTACATTGGGAACAAAGCTATCTATTTCACAATGTCCTACATCCCCATCAAAGATGGAAGAAATGAGTAGAGTTCCTTACCAGAGTGTAGTTGGAAGCTTAATGTATGCTATGGTATGTACAAGACCAAACATTGCCCAAGCATTGGGAGTTCTTTCTCGTTTTATGTCTAATCCTAGAAGAGTGCATTGGGATGCAGTTAAGAGGGTCTTCAAATATTTGTGACGTACAACAAAGTACTCTATATGTTTTCATGGTATAGGAGATCAACATTCCCTGAGTATTCATGGTTTTGTGGATTTAGATTGGGCTGCTAATGTCGATAGTAGAAGGTCCACTGACACATATGTGTTTACTCAAAATGGTGGTGAAATTAGTTGGATGAACAAGCAATAGGCTATGGTTGCTTTGTCCACTACTAAGGCAGAGTACATGTCAAATACTCATGCCTGTAAAGAAGCCATTTGATTGAAGTGTTTTTGTTTAGATATTGGATTGAAATTGGGCATAGTTACACTTTATTGTGATAGTCAGAGTGCAATTTTCCATGCGAGGAACCCAAATTTTCATGCCAGGACCAAACACATTGATGTTCAGTATCACTTCATGAGAGATATGGTCGAGGATGGTAGGGTGAAGCTGGAAAAGGTAGGGATAGTGGTGAATTTTGTAGATGCATTAACTAATCTCATGAACACAATGAAATTTAGATGGTGTTCAAAGTCTATAGGCCTCATGACCTCTAGTAGTTAAATCTTGTTACTTTTATTGGCTATTCAAAGGTGTTCAACAAGCAGGAGAATGTTAGGAAAAATAAGGTGTCTCAACCTTGATTTTTCCAAAGATTTGATTTTTCTAAATATTAAATGTTGCCGATTTTCTCACTTTGTCTTTGTGAGTTACAACTTGCAGTTTCTATTCGGATGAGGAGTCAAGTTAGAAAGTTGATATTTATAGGAGGAGTTGTGCATAAAAGTTTTTTCTATTTCCGTGTTGAGTTTACATGGAATGTGAGTTTTCAAAGAGAAATTATTTTTTCAAGTGCAAATTTTGCAGATTGGCATGTGGTGACAATTGGAAACTTGCCATTGTATGTCTACAGTGTTTTTGGCACTTCGTTCAGCATTTGGCAGTTGCTTTAGAAATGTTTATTTTGTGTATTGTAAAGCTCTTATATATTGAGCACTTGTGTATTTTGGAGTTGTATGATGTTGTGTTGAGTTTGCAAGTACTGTTATGCTATTGAATTGCTGCCAAAATTCTTCTAGAATTGTTTACTAGTGATACTCCTAGAAAAGACTTGCTTTGCAAGTGTCTATAATGGGTAAAAGCACAAAGTTGCGTCACACTTTCGGCCAAATAAATAGTTCCAAGTGAAATATTTTTGATCAGAAAGGTTTCATCTAGCTAGGTTTTGACTGAAACCATGTGGCCTATTATGTGGCACACATGTTTCAACCGAATAAGTTTCACCTGAATCCCAAAAAATTAATTTTTTTCGTTTCCCACTTTGAAATTGGCTTTGAAATTGTATTTTTTAATGTGCAAGGTTTCTATAGAAAGAGTTTCGGTAGAAAGGGTTTTGGCTGAAACCCTTTCTATGGAAACTATTTCTACCAAAACTTTCTATGTGGTATCCTAGTTGGTAGCCAACTCAGCTTTTTTTAGAATTTTCTGAAACTTTCAACTTTAGCTAGGTATTTCTTTAGTCATAATGATTTAAAAAAAAAAAAACTCTTTTGTAGAGCTCAGAGTGGAGAATCTAAATATATAATTTTTTTAATATTTTGATTAGTTTTAATAAATTTTATTTTTAAAATAATGCAAGTAGGTTTTTAAAATGAAAAAAGAGGCTCATTACAAATAAAAAAAAGATAGTAAAACTTACTAAATTTTTTTAAATCTTATATGGGGCACAAGAGGAGAGAGTATTCTTCAAAAGGGTATAATTTGTGTTTTGAAAATGATTAAAAAAATTGAAAATAGTTGACGGCCTGTGAAAACTGTCAAATTCTGACATGCTTCATTTTAAAACATTATTATGAGAAAAATATACAACAAAATTTGATTATTTTTTTTCCATGCACAAGATATTGAAGTTACCTATTTGGAAAAAAAAAAAATTAGGGAGAAATGAAGTTTTTTTCAATTTGTTTCTTGATAGCCTGTGAAGTCACTCTTTTCTAAAATTTTCAGCATTGCAAAATCTGTCCCTAAATTGATAAAACATAATGATTTTTTTTTTTTTTTTAATTTAAAAAATTACAGCAATAAAATTCATCAAAATTTCTACATTTCATTAGTTTACACCATTTTGAAATTCAAAACATTAGTTGAAGTTCAATTTTTTTTTTTGCTGTTGGCCAATTTCTTTATAAAGTGTGACATAGGTTTGTGATTTTACCAATCTTGTTGTTGGATTTGAAATATATTGAGCAGATTTTGGAGTGTGGGGATTTTTCCCCAAAAGGGTTTTCCCCACATATATCTTGTGTTCATTGTTTATTTTCTGTTATGAATGTGTTTTTAGATTTTCTATAACTATTAGATCAATTTTAAAGTTTGCATAATATCTCTTCTCAAGATTGGTGTAGGAAATTGTTTCGGCTACTCTAATTTCCTTACATTCAGAAACCTCCCCTCTAGAACATGCATAAAAAACCCCCATGCAACTGCTAGATGTGTGGTACATGGCATTGAACTATTACTTAACCTCCATAACTTTGGTTGTGGCCAACAGTTCACTCATGGATAGACTAGACATGAATTGCCAATATTGCAACCATTAAAATATTAACAACCACATCATATAGTACCATGCAAGGTGGTGTGGGAAGTTGAAATGAAGCAGTAAAACAATAAGTTAAATTCTATTTTGGTTGTTTTGGATTGCTAAGAATTAGTGATGTTAAGACCAAATATGATCCTCATTAAAACAATTATGGCTATGTAGGAGATTGTGTGGCTTCACACATAAGTATAGAGATTATTAAATAATTTCAAATCAAATAATAATTAATTCATTCATTTAAAATATAATAGTAATTGAGTATTAGTGATAATTAGACAGTCATAACAATAATAAAAATAAATGATGGTCATTAATATAACATTAAGGATAAGAAATAATTAGTTAAAATGTATGAGAATCTCATAAAAATCTTGTATTAATGACGATATGTATGAAAAAATCCATCAAGGATATTTATTCTACATGAATGCATGAAGAATATTATTCTAATTTATAGATTTGTTATCCTATGTAATATATAATAGAGAAACATAACATTTCTATCATGATTATAGAATTCATATATGTGTTTACCATAGCTTTACAACTTGATTGTGTTGCTAAGATTTTGTCAACAATGTACTTATCATGTTCCTTATATACACTATAAGGAGTGGGCTAGGTGACCTTACATCCTCCCCCTAGTATTGAATAGGGAAGAGAACAAACCACTTGTTTTTTAACAACACAAAAATTTAAAGCTATAGTCATATCATTTTGTTGTTCTTTTGTTGTTCATCTCTTTAAATCAGGCTCTTCACACATGTAAAATTATCATCAATTGCATTACTCTCGGTTGTTACTTATAGTATCTAGTCATATCCAAGGCTCTATAATATGTAATAATAACCTTCAAACGTTTCTTGAAATATAATATTCTTATGGTTACTAAAACATGAATTGTGTAATTGTGTAAAGATGATTTCATTCATGATGTTCACATTCAATTTTGGATAGTTTTTGGAGAATCCCAAGATAGCAAGTATAGGTTATGATTCTTTCAATAAAAAAGAAACACAACAACAATAAAAGCATGCCTCAGAGGACTTGTAGTGAAGATCTAGTCCTTAACCAGAGTCATGGAATAAAATTCAAACTGCATGTGAAACCTTTAGTCTAATTAAAAATCAAGTTCATGGACATGGTATTTGTATATAACTGGATGATTATGGATAAAGATATTCAAATATCTAAGAAGTTTGAAATAGTAAAAAAATAAGATGAGATCCACAAATAGAAAACTCATTGACCTTGACTAATTCTACAAGCTCTCCATTGGAGACATGCTGGAAAAGGAAGACCACTATATAACAGGTTTGGAAGGCTCGCCTATGGGATTTCTATCTTCCTCACTGGCATGGAAAATTAACCTCAATATTTTATGATTGTGTCTAAATGATGCCATGTTTAGTAGGCATGGAAGAATTGGAAGGTTGCCTGTGAAGATATTGAATGGCCTTGAGCACCCCAAAGCAGAAGCATGAGGGCCAAAGGGAGGGGAGAATAAAGAAACTAAAAAAAAACTCAGCTTAGAAATTTTAATCATTGAATAAAACATAAATTTAGAACACCTAAAATAAACCCATAAAGATTTTATATTATATTTCTTCATTCAAAACATTTCAGATTCTACAGACTACTGTCCAAACTTTCTCTACAGAGCATTCTTTAGAATAATTGCTTTCTACTCCACCCATTTCTCTCTTCTCTCTTTACTAAAATAAAAATTAGAAGCTTCTTACATAAGAGTATCTTACGGTGAAAACTTGACTCCCAAGTAAAAGAGAAATAAATTTTTTACTCTACTTTTTCAATAACTTGACTTCCAAGTCAAGTAAAACCTTTTTACCTCACATTTTACAAAAACACGTTAAAGTTTTTTTAAGTATAAAATGTCCATATTTAAATATTGTCCTTTAAAAGTAAAAAGGCCCGTGAAAAATAAAATCATTAAAAATGCTCTTAGTCAAAATGGAATGTTTCATGGGACTACTGGAAAACCACCCAGTCATACAAAAAAGATGAAAATATTACTGGAAAAAACATGAACAATGTCAGGAGCCTTCAGGAGATGAAAACCCAACATCAGGAGCCAACAAGAGCCAATATGGTACTAACAGGAGTAGATTGTATTTGTAATTAATTCCAACACTCCTTGCTAATTACAACTATAGGGGATGAACAAAAACTGCATCAAACTTCAACTGAGTATATTTTCACAATCAAGCATTCCTAAACAGCTTCACAAAAACTAAAATGCTTCCTTCACCAAAGGTTTTGTAAAAATATCTACAAATTGATCTTTAGACTTACAAAATTCTAAGCAAATCTCCTTATTGTTGATGAGCAATCTGATGAAATGATACTTAGAATTTATATGCTTAGTTCTCTTGTGAAAATCATGATTTTTAGACAAAGCAATCACCAAATTGTTATCACAAAATATTGTAGTGGATTCCTTCTAATCTTGCACTAAATCTTTCAACATTCTACGCATCCAAACAGCTTGACACACTGCACTAGTAGCTGCCACATATTCAGCTTCAATTGATGATAAAGTCACAATAGGCTGTTTCTGTGAAGCCCATTAAACAACACTTGTACCAAGATTAAAAACGTACCCAAATGTGCTTTTCCTGTCATCTATATTACCCCCACAATCACTATCTATGTAACCAACAAGTTTGAAATCATATGAAGTAGAATACAATTTACCAAAGTCTTTTGTACCACTCCCATACCTCAACATTCTTTAACCTGCCTACCAATGAGACTCTTTTGGGGATTCCATAAACCTTGAAATTAGACTTACACCATACATAATATCAGGCCTTGTGGCTGTCAAATACATAAGACTTCCTACCAATCTTTTGAACAATGTAGGATCCACACATGGTCCATCATCCTCTTTGCTTAACTTCAATCCCATCATGATTGGTGTTGGCGCTGCCTTGCACTTCACCATATTAAATCTCTTTAAAATTTCATTTGAATATTTGGATTGAGAAATAAATATACCAGCTTTAGATTGGGGTATGTGCAGGATCATCATGGAAAACAAGCCCTTATGTAAAAAATTCAAAAAATTAGGATAGGCAACTTTAATTTGAAATTTGAATAAGTTATTGGCATTATTTCAAAAATATGTAAGAATAGAATTTGTAGCAAATTGAATGTAGTTTCTAAACTACTAGGTTTGTTTAAAAAAAAAAAAAATCTATTTGGTGAAAATTTGAAATTTCAATGGAGTGGTACTTAAATTTCAGGGAAAAAATAAGAACTAGGTGTCTGTCTAACCACAATAAAATGATAATATTTTTTTATAATATTTTAGATATAAGTAGAGGACTCATGTCCCGATGTGATGCATATTTTTTTGTAATTTTTTTTTCAAGTAAACAATTAATTATGAATTTTTTATTACAACTTTTAAAAAATATAAAAGCCTTGTATGTCCTCAATTACCTTAACTTGCTAAACTTCATGAATTTTTTATTTTTTTTAAATCCTATAGTATGCAAAGTATAGAATATGACACATGTTTTAGATTCAAAAAATGTGATACCATTTGAAAGCTATAAATGTTTTTCAATTATCCTATCAATCAGGACTTTAGTCGTAATTCAAATAGAAAATGAATAATAATTATTCATTAAATTCAAAGTAAAGCATAATTTATATTGGTGAAAGTTGAGAATATCCTTTAAAAACCCTTTTTATTTCATCATCAATTTTGGTAAAGTCACAAATGATATGGGCCATCATATCACTTTACATATTAAGCAATTTTTGGCCCATCATGATCCCGTGACATACCCACAATAGATGGACTTCAATGCCCAAAAAATATCATAAATCCCAAGTCAGTCATTTCAAATTCACTCTTCATTGTTGTTTTGAAAACATCTATGCTGAGATCACCATTAAAGATTAGATCATCTACATACAAGCAAATAATTAAAATGTTACCTTGCTCATTTACTTTAATTTACAAAGTTGGCTCACAACTGCTTCTTTGGAATCCATCTTGAATAAGATAATAATCAATATAGTTGTACCAAGCTCTAGGAGCTTGCTTTAATCCATAAAGTGATTTCTTCAGCCTATAAACTTTATTTTCATGACCTGATATCTCATAGCCTTCTGGGTATTTCACATACACTTCATCTAGATATCCATTTAAAAATGTTGTTTTCACATCCATTTGATATACAACCCATTTATTGTGAGTAGCAATAGCCAATACTGTTCTAATTGTGTTAATCTGTGCAACATGAGCAAATGTTTCATTGAAATCTATTCTAGGTTGTTGACTAAAACCTCTTTCAACTAACCTTGCTTTATGCTTTTGCACTTTTCCATCAACATCTTGTTTAGTCTTATAAATCCATTTCACACTTATTGCATCTCTGCCTTCAGACAGATCAACCAAATCCCATGTTTCGTTCTTTTCAGTGGACTCCATTTCTTCATCCATGGCTTGTGCCAATTTATCATCACCAATTGCTTCTTCAAATGTCAATGGATCATCAACTTGAGAAAATAAAGCAAAAACTTAAATGAATTTTCTGTATCATTATACAACTCACTCAAACTCCTTGTTTTTCTTGGTTGCATGCTTGCTAATGTTGGATTAGAAGATGTAGAACTATTTGGAGTGCTAGATGGAGTTGCTCCAAGGATACCAGCTAATGTAGATACTGCTGTAATTGACTATGGAGTCTGTTGTACTGATGGTGTAGACAACAACTTTGAAGATCTTCTTGGTGTGAATGAAGGTGTAGCTTGAGATACTGAATGCGGTGTTGTCCCAGGAGTGGAAGGAGTTACTATTGGAGCTATACTTGTTGTTGGAATCACTTCATCTACTATATCATTATGAGGAACAAAAACTATAATATTTTTACTCTTTTCTATACTTTCATCCCATGCTTTATTTTCCATAAATTGATCACGACTGATTATAACCTTTCTAGTGATAGGATTAAACAACTTGTATGCCTTTGTATCTTTAGAATAGCCAAAAAATATAAATTTTTGTCCTTTATTATCTAACTTCTTTCTCAAATCATCAGGAACATGTGCATATGCAACACAACCAAATACCTTAAGATGAGAAACACTATGCTTCATACTTGTCCAGGCTTCTTGAGGTATCTTGTTTTTCACACTTTTTGTTGGACACCTATTCATGATGTAAATAGCAGTTGCCACTACCTTAGCCCAATATTCATTAGGTAGATGTTTGGCTACCAACATACTATGAGCCATCTCCATAATGGTTCAGTTCTTCCTCTCTACCACACCATTTTGCTGAGGCGTATAATGGGCTGTAAATTGCTTGTGTATGCCATGTGATTTACAAAAATTCATAAAATCATTAGACACATATTCTCCACCTCTATCTATCCTTAAGACCTTGATATAATGACCACTCTACTTCTCCACAAGTGCCTTGAACTACTGAAAATAAGAAAGTGCATCAGATTTATGCCTTAGAAAATAGACCCATATTTATCGTGTTAAATCATCAATGAAGGTAAGTAAATAGGTGCAGCCTCCTATGGATGGTGTTTGCATTTGTCCACAAATATTTGAATGCACAATCTCAAGTGGTGCTCTTGCTCTATGTGATTTTCCAATCGGAAAAGACTCTCTATGTTGTTTACCCAAAATGCAACCTTCACAAATTATTTCCAGCTTTTCAATTAATGGAAATCCTTTCACCATGTTCTTCATGTGTAATAGCTTCAACCCTCCAAAATTCAAATGTCCAAATATAAAATTCCATAACCAAGACTCATCTAATACAATTGAGTGAAATGTTGTTTCAGTTTTTGTGTCTGTATTTTCTACCTTAAATGTTGCTCCATAATTTACATTATTTGTCTCATGAACAAATTTGGCTGTTGTCCACTTCATAACCGGCCTTATTCTCAAGGGAAACATATGGTTGTTAGTCATTTTCACTTTAGCAATAACCAGATTGCTTGGGAATCTATCCAAAATCACACACTCATTGTTTTCCAAATACACCCTAAATCCCTTTTGAACCAATTAACCAATGCTCATTAAATTATGTTTTAGACCAACAACATAGTATACATCAAGCATGTTTTTCTGCTCCTCCTCTTTGGTTAGAATATCAACTATTCCTTTGCCTAAAACTATGACCTTGTTGTCATTGCCAAGTCAAGTGTGACCTCAGTTTAAACTAATTTATCTAAACTAGAAAAAAAATCTGCATTACCAGTCATGTGATTACTACACCTAGAATCTAAGTACCATATTTCACTTGGGCTTTCTTGAGCTACATTACATTCAATGAGAGAGTTAGTAGGAATTGCTTTAGAAATTTTAGTGTATGCAATGAACATAGTGCTTGTTTGAGTGCTACTACTTGACTAATTTTGACCTTGCTTGTGCTGATCATACTATTTTTTCTTGCATTCATTAGCATAATGTCCAAACTTCTTACAATAATGACATTGAACTTGTGATTTATCAACTCTTTGGCCACTTGGGTGACTGAAATTTTGATTTTGACCTCTAAAATTTTGACTTGACCTCTACCAACACTATTTGTAAAGTTGTTATTACGTCCACCTCTAGGTGAATTTCTCCCTCTACCTCTAGGACTAAATCTTTGTTGTCCTCTTCCATGAGTTATAAATGTTTGAGATGAAAAATCATTTTCCAATGACATGTTTGACCTATTTAGTCTAGATTCATGATTGATAAGAGAAGCATGAAGCTCATCAACACTAAACTGACTCAAATCTTTAGTTTCCTCCAAAGTCACAACAAGATTATCAAATTTAGTAGGGAGGCTTCTAAGAAATTTCTCAAAAATTTTCCTGTCCTCTATTACTTCTCCATGTGATTTAATTTGATTAGTTAAACCAACAACATGAGCAAAGAAGGAGTCTACTGACTCTGTATTTTTCATTGATAAAATTTCAAACTCTCTTCTAAGAAGCTGTAACTTCTAAGCAACCTTTACTTTTTCCATACCTTGGTAAGCAAGTTGAAGTGTATCCCATGCCTCCTTGGCTTGATTTTCTGCTGCTACTCTTGGGAGTATGCTCTCATGCATTGCTTGGTGGATATAGAATAATGATTTTCCATCCTTCTTCCTTTGTTCTTTCAAGGCATCTTTCTCAGCTTGTGTGAGTGCATTGTACATGCTGCTTGGTCTATTGGATCCATATAACCATTCTCAACAATTTCCCAAACATCTTGAGGCTGAAAGAGGGCTTTCATAGTTAAATATGACCAATACTCATAATTATTTCCTGTAAAAATAGGGGTTTGCAAACTAGACAAGGATGCACCAAAAGTGGAGGCCATGGCTTCAAACATAATAGAAAAACAAAGGTTCCTTTGGCTCTGATACCACATGAGGGCCAGAGACAGGGGAGAATAAAGAAACTAAAAAACAACTCAACTCAGAAATTGAATAAAACAGAAATTTAGAACATCTAAAACAAACCCATAAAGGTTTTATATTATATTTATTCATTCAAAATATTTCAGATTCTACAGACTACTGTCCAAACTTGCTCTACAGAGCATTCTTTAGAAAGCTTGCTTTCTACTCCACCCATTTCTCTCTTCTCTCTTTACTAAAATAAAAATTACAAGCTTCTTACATAAGAGAATCTTACAGTGAAAACTTGACTCCGAAGTAAAAGAGAAATAAATTTTTTATGCTACTTTTTTAGTAACTTGACTTCCAAGTCAAGTTAAACCTTTTTATCTCACATTTTACGAAAACATGTTAAATTTTTTTAAAATATAAAATGCCTAGATTTAAATATTGTCCTCTAAAAGTAAAAAGGCCTGTGAAAAATAAAATCATTAAAAATGCTCTTAGTCAAAATGGAATGTTCCACGGGACTACTAGAAAACCACTCATCCATACAGAAAAGATGAAAAGATTGTTGGAAAAAATGTGAATAGCGTTAGGAGCCTTCAGGAGATGAAAACCTAGCATCAGGAGTTGATAGGAGCAAAGATGGTACCGATAGGAGTCTAGAATGTAGTTGTAATTAATTCCAACAAAGTAGAGGGCACCAAAACTTGTAGCATGGCTACTGCCTACTCTTACCGATTGTTGCTACATAAAAATTCTAATTCCAATCCAAATATAAATGTTGAGTTTTATTTTATTTCATCGCTCAGGTCCACGACAGTCCAAGTGAATGTATTCATAGATATATCATATTGGTGCATTTGGCATGTTTGAAGAAGCACCCAAAACATCTAAAACCTGAAAATAAGTTTTCCCCCATGCCAGATTTACATTATATGTTAAGATGAATGACATTTTCCCAATCAAGGTGGATATCCCACATAATTTGTCAATAGCATTCCAAGAAAATGTACTATTCTTTTTCATAGCTTAACAAAGTGGGTACATTTTTTCATGTATGAAGATGCACAAGAAACATCTATAGCCTGAAAAAAATAAGTTGTCCCCTATATTGGGCTTGAGTTTCTAAAATAAACTACATTGCATACTAACTCATCCATTTTCCAATTAAGAAAAAGGAAAATCCACACATGTCATCTTCTCTACTACTCTTTTTCACACAGATTACTGAATTCAGTCTCATCATCATACTAAAGCAATCATATTAGAGGATCAAATTTGGGTGTCGACAATGTATCAATTAGGGTTGCTAGCAAAATGGAAAGCATCATAACATTAGTGAAACCATTATAGTGAGGCTGAAACTTTCCAATTTCAAATTGGTACCAAAAGTGTTTTATCAAGGAAAATAGGGGAGAAACTTTGATTAATCAAATAGATCTAAATGAATTCAAATAGACACTATGATGTAGATCAACTTACCAAAATTGTAGAAAGATAGATTGAGCGAGGAATTTCTTACCTCACAAACATAAACAAATTCATAGATCTAACAAACTTACTTTCAAAATTATACAATAGTCCATGTGTAATAGCACAATATGAGAAGAAGATGTTAATTACAATCACAAGAGGTGATAACAACTATCTCTAGAATGTAAAAATCCACATAAGTTGGAACCAATCTGTGTTGAGGTGACAACAGGAAATATGTTGCTGCAAGGAAACTGGTCATGAAGAATCCTAGAGTAGTACACAAAAGAAACATAATTCTCTTTCTATGGAGGGCCCAACCAAACTGAATGAGCATTACAACCAATATCAAAACAAACAAAGCCACAATGTCTCTGACCAGAAATATGGGAAAAGTTATAGGTGTCTAGAAATCCTTCAAACCACTTATCATGATGTTAGAATATTAATTAATCTACAACTTGTAGAATTTTCCCCTTGCCTACGTAAATTTGAATTTTGTCAAGTTGTACTCAACGTATCTTCCAGCATTTATTTTGGCTGGTAAATTTGAATTTGAAATGGAGTGCTTCCTATAGCCCAACATATGCCTGCAACATTAAATGGAGTTAGGTAAATTTGAAATTTGAATGAAGTGCTCATTCTCATGAGCTTGCTAATAGAAGAAAAAAAGAATGTATTCATTGGAGTTAGTAGAAAAGAAAAATGAAGAAGTTGAACTGCATTAGAAGAGAACCCTACAACAACAAATGAAGTAGAGAATGTTCAGCACAGAACAGTGACAATAACAACATAGAAGGAATTTTTTATCAGTCATAGAGCATTGTCAGTTGTAGCTACAGGATTGTAGTAGTTTATGTTTTTGAGGTGTGAGTGTAGCACCCAGTCATTGGACATCTATCCAAATAGCTTAGTTTTATTTTGTTCATGTAAATCAAAGAATATCCTATGAGTTTTTATATTTTGAAGAAAACAAGGAATATATGAAAAGTTAATTTCTATCTATTTAGTCTTGCTATCACTGTGCATTCTTTATGCATTTTCTATGTGTTAATTTTTGCTTTGTCCATCCTGTCATAACAATGACTTTGTGTTTTATTGCACCCCTACCTCCCAACAAGTGGTATCAGAGCCCTATTTTTTTGGGGAGTAAGTTATTATGGGTTTCTTTGGCAAATCCCTAGGTTATCTAGGCATTGTTTAGTCTCAAATTTGAGAAATATGGCAGGAGGTGACAACAAAGGTTGGCAACAACCACCAAATTTTGATGGAAAAAATTATGATATATGGGCTAAGAAGATGAGAACCATCTTAGGTGCAAATGACCTATGGGAGTTGGTCACAAATGGGGTCAATGATATCACAGACCTAAATGCATTTGCAACCCTTTCAAATGTATGGAAAAATTAGTTGAAAGAGATAAGAATGAAGGATGCAAAAGCCCTTAGTTTGATTGAGGCAGCCTTGAGTGAGGCTATTTTACCACATATTGCAACATCAAACTATGCAAAACAAGCTTGGGATATATTGAAAAATAGTTACAAGGGGACTGAAAAAGTAAGGTTAGCTAAATTGCAGCTCTTGAGAAGAAATTTTGAGACTCTACAAATGAAAGATAATGAGTCCATTTCTGATTTTCACACTAAGGTTTCAACCCTGGTAAATCAACTAAGAGTCAATGGAGAAATAATGGAAGAGCAAAGGATTGTTGAGAAAATCCTAAGAAGTTTGCCTACTAGGTTTGATTATGTAGATGTTTCCATTGAGGAGGCAAAGGATTTGTCTCCGATGACCATAGATGAGTTGATGGGTTCACTACAAACCCATGAGTAGTGGTTGAATAGATCTGCTCCTTCCCTAGAGCAAGACTTCAAAGTTTAGACCAATGCAAGAGTTCGGGGAAGAGGAAGAAACAACAAAGGAAGAGGTCAAAGAGGCAGAGGAAGAAGCAATTCTGGAAGAGGAGGTACTAATAGCATAGAGGAGTTGAGCAACTCACTGTCAACAAACTAGAACCAAAGGATGAACAACAATTCAAATCAAAGAAATGACAAGAGAAATGTGCAGTGTTACTACTATCACAAATATGGTCATTATTCTAGTGAGTGTAGAAAGAAGCAATGCGACCATGGAGGCCAAAATGCTAATGTAGCAAATGAGAACAAAGTTGAAAATGACAAACAGTCAAATATTTTCATTGTTTGCAACCTTGCTGAACACAACAATGATGAAGTACGGTACTTAGATAGCGGATGCAACAACCACATGAGTGGTAACAAAAATTTCTTTGCCTCCATTGACAACAGCATAAAAATTGAGATCAAAATGGGAAATGATGAGAAGGTTATTATCATTGGAAAAGGTGTTGTCAATATCCAAACGAAGAATGGTGAAAGGTAGAAAATCCAGGATGTCTATTATGCCCTTGGCATAAAACATAACCTATTGAGCATTGGACAAATGGTCCAAAATGGCTACAAAATCTTGATGGAGAATGGAGAGTGCAAGATATTTGACAAAGGAGGTAGCAAGAAAGTGATGGTTGTAGTGCAGATGACGAGAAATATAATGTTTCCTCTTAGGATGCACATAGTGTTTGTGACAAGAATACCAGACGACCTCAACAACAACATTGTTCATCGGCACTCATAACAGTTTTATAGCAGTCGGTAGTCAAACAACAATTTTCTTTCAAGACAGTCATCAAAGACCCATCCAAACTATGACATTTAAGGTATGGGCACTTAAGTTTTTCAAGTTTGAGTTTATTATCTAGGAAAGGAATGGTTAGGGGTTTACCATCCATTGTAGAACCCGATGGCAAGTGTGAGACTTGCATTTTAGGAAAACAACATAGGTAGCCATTTCAATCTGGGTATTCTAGGAGACCAAAAGCACCTCTTGAGTTAGTGCACTCAGATTTTTGTGGACCCATGAAAACCCCCACTTTAGTTGGAAATACATATTTCATGACATTCATAGATGACTATAGTAGAAAAATATGGGTCTATTTCTTGAAAAAAACATCGAAAGCTTTTGAGAAATTTAAGTGGTTTATGGCAACAATTGAAAAGGAGAGTGGTCACTATATCAAAGCCCTTAGAATAGATAGAGGGGGGGAGTACAACTCCAAAGAATTTCTAAATTTTTGTAGGAATGAGGGAATTCACAAAAAAATCACAACTAGGTATACTCCACAACAAAATGGAGTGGTAGAAAGGAAGAATAGGACCATTCAAGCTATGGTGGCAAGTATGCTGAAAGAAAAAGGGTTGTCACACATATTTTGGGGAGAGGTTGTAGCAACAACAGTCTATATACTGAATAGGTGCCCTACAAAATATGTCTGTGATAGGATTCCACAAGAGGTGTGGACAAACAACAAATGGAGTGTTGAGCACTTAAAGATATTTGGGTGTGTGGCATAGTCACTTGTGCCAAAAGAGAAGAGGTAGAAATTTGATGACAAAGGAGAAAAATGCATCTTCATAGGCTATAGTGAAGAGTCAAAGGCCTATAAATTATACAATCCCATCACCAAGAAAGCTGTGATTAGTAGGGATGTTGTGTTTATTGAGAATGAAGCATGGGATGGAATGGTGGATGACACCATGGCTATTTCAGGTACAATACCCCTTGATGATGAAGAAGTTGTAGATGATAGCAACATAGGAGGAGCTCAAGAGAGTAGTAGCTAGGCAAGAAACTACTGTAGAGCATTAGAAAACAACAACTCTGGTGATCTGCTGCAGAACAATAACTCTGGTAGTGTTCTTGAAATAGAAAGAATAGTCTAGCAACACTAAATAGAGACAACAACCTAGCAGCTCTAGAATTCAACAAAGCAGTAGCTTTGACAGTCAGCAGTACAATATATCCAAAGGTCAAAGTAGCAGTAGTTCATAAGAAAATTCAGATCCCACACTCACATCATTGATGCCACGTAAGACAAGGGGTGTGAGGGAGATCTATGATAGCACAAAACATGCTAATTTTGATGAGCACTTGGATTTTGCACTATTCACTTATAGTGATCCAACATACTTTGAGGAAGTGGTAAAAGAAGAGAAATGGTGTAAGGCCATGGATGAAGAATTGGAGGCTATAGAGAGGAACCAAACATGGGAGTTGACTGATTTACCCAAGGGTAAACAAGTGATTGAAGTGAAGTGGGTCTATAGGACCAAGTGTACTATAAAAGGGAAAATTGAAAGACATAAGGCAAGGCTAGTTGTGAAAGGGTACAAACAGCAGCCCAATATTGATTATGATGAGACATATGCACCAGTTGCAAGGCTAGAAACAATGTAGATAGTGATAGTAGTTGCAACACAACATCAGTGGAAAGTGCTGTAGATGGATGTAAAGTCAGCCTTCTTAAACAAAGTGTTGAAGGAGGAAGTGTATGTGGAGCAACCACCTGGCTATGAAGTCCCAAGGAAAGAGAACAAAGTGTATAGGCTATAAAAATCTTTTTATGGGCTGAAACAAGCACCTCCAACGTGGTACAACATAATAAACTCCTATTTGTTGAGTAATGGATTTAGCAAGAGAAGCAGTGAGCCCACACTCTACATCAAATTAGATGAAGGTGATATTTTAATTGCTATTTTGTATGTAGATGATTTGATTTTTACTGGTAACAATGACAAAAAAATTGCAAATTTCAAAGAAGTGATGAAAAATGAATTTGAGATGACGGATTTAGGTTTTTTGAAGTATTTTCTTGGGATAGAAGTTCAACAAACACATCATGGAATTTTAATCTCACAATTTAATTATGCCAATTTTTTTTTAAGGAGGTTCAAAATGAATAACAAAAAACCTTCCCCCACACCAACAACAATAGGTCTGAAGTTATGCAAGACTAACAACAGTAAGGAAGTGAACCCAACCCTTTACAAAAGTATGGTTGGAAGTTTGATGCATTTGACATCAACTAGGCCTGATTTAATGTATGCAGTAAGCTTGATATCTAGGTTCATGGAGGAACCTAAGGACACACATTGACAAGTAGGAAAGAGGATCTTGAGGTATGTTAATGGAACAATAGGATATGGCATCATGTATGGTACATCAAATGAATTTAAGTTGGATGGTTTCATAGATAGTGATTGGGTAGGAAATGTGGAATATAGGAAGAGCAGATTTGGCTATGTCTTCAACATGGGATCAGGTGCAATCTCATGGGCATCAAAGAAGCAACCGATTATGTCTCTCAATACAACAGAAGCATAATACATAGCAGCAAATGTAACAATGTGTCAGGCTATTTGGTTGAGGAGGATCCTTGCAGATTTACAGTAACAACAAGTTGATAACATAGTCATTCATTGTGAAAATGTGCCCTCCATAGCACTGAAAAAGAATCTGGTCTTCCACGGATGAAGTAAACACATTGAGATTCATTATCACTTCATAAGGGAGTTGGTAGAACAAGGTGAGATTGAATTACAGTATTGTAGAGCCAAGCAACAACTCGCTGAAATATTCACCAAAGCATTGCCAAAGGATAGTTTTGAACGCCTAAGAGATAGGCTTGACATTGTGGATAGCTTTGGAGATCAGTTCCAGAAGGAATCTACAGAGTGATAACTGACCTGCAAATTAAGGGGGAGTGTTAGAATATTAATTAATCTGCAGCTTGCAGACTTTTCCCCCAGCCTAAGTAAGTTTGAATTTTGTCAAGTTGCACTCAACGTATCTGCCAACATTTATTTTGGTTGGTAAATTTGAATTTGAAATGGAGTGCTTCCTACAACCCAACATATGCCTGCAACATTAAATGGAGTTAGGTAAATTTGAATTTTGAATGAAGTGCTCATTCTCATGAACTTGCTAATAGAAGACAAAAAGAATGTATTCGTTGGAGTTAGTAGAAGAGAAAATTGAAGAAGTTTTTGCATTGGAAAAGAACCCTGTAGCAACAAATGAAGTAGATAATGTTCAACACAGAACAATGATAGCAACAACACAAAAGGAATGTTCTATTAGTCACAGCGCATTGTCAGCTGCAGCTACAAGATTGTAGCAGTTTATATTTTTGAGGTGTGAGTGTAGCACCCATTCGTTGGACATTTGTCCAAATAGCTTAGTTTTATTTTGTTCATGTAAATCAAAGAATATCCTCTAAGTTTTTTGTATTTTGAAGCAAACAAGCAATATATGAAAAGTTAATTTTTGTCTGTTTAGTCTTGTTATCATTGTGCGTTCTCTGTGTTAATTTTTGCTCTATCCATCCTGTCATAGTAGTGACTGTGTGTTTTATTGCACCCCTGCCTCCCAACACATGAGGCATATGAGGGCGATCGATGCTATCATAAAAAACTCATGACAAAATTTTGTAGCATTTTAAAGGAATTTTCCTCAATTAAATTCTGTGGAGAATCTCCTTTGCCCATTTCAAGGCATTTTAAAGTCATTTGTTGAAGTTGGGGATGTTTTTCGACCAATTCAACTACTTGCTACTCACAATCTCCTTTCCCACCAGCCATATTTGCAAAGTATGTTGGGATGTGTGTTCAAAATCTTTGGGAAGAGCAGCTCATATATGCTTTATAAAATTTTGCTTGATAGCCCTATATATGCTTTAACACCGTGCCTTATTTTATTTATTTTTCAATAAAGAATAAAATATTATTATTTTAATATTCAAATTAGAATACTAGAATAAAAATCTTCTCCTTCACTGTCCAATTACTGGAAATCTATGGATGATAACTCTCACTCACTACTAAAAATCTAAGTAAATAATTAATGAGAAGTAGATTGAGCAGGATGTAGAGTGATTTCCTCCTCGAGAATGGTACTTCTCTTGCTTTGATCACTACTTAATTGTTGTTGCAAATTTGAAACATGCAGAAACCTCCCCTCCACAACATGCAAGATACCTAGTGCATGGTGCTGAACTATTACTTAACCTCAACAGTTCACTAGACATGCATTGCCAAGATTGCAACCATTAAAATATTAACGACCACATCACATAGGCGGTGTGAAGTAAAACGATATGTTATATTCTATTTTGGTTGTTTTGGATTGGTAAGAATTAGCTCAAGACCAAATCTGATCCTCGTTAAAACAATTATGGCCATGTAGGAGATTGTTGGCTTCACACACAAGTATGGGGATTATTAAATAATTTCAAACCAAATAAACATTAATTAATTAATCAAAATTATAATAGTAATTGAGTAAATAGCCGTAATTAAATAGTTGTAATTAAATTATAATAATTATTTAGTCATAAGAATAATTAAAATAAATGATTAAATATTAAGAAATAAATAGTGGTAGTTAATATAATATTATGGATAAGAAATAAGTTCATTAGAATATATGAGAATCTCATGAAAATCTTGCATCAATGAGAAATTTTTTGCATGGAAGTATCTAAAGAGAATATTTACTCTACATGAATGGATGTGGAAAATTAACTTCTAATTTATAGATTTGATATCCTATCCAATATATAATAGAGAAATAACATTTTTATTATGATTGTAGAATTCATACATGTATTTATCATATCTTTATGGCTTAATCGTGTTGATAGGAGTTTGCCAACAATGTACTTGTCATGTTTCTTAGATGCACTATAGGGAGTGGGCTAGGTGACCTTACACCCCCTAAAACACTTAAACTATAGATTTTGGGTCACTTAGGCCTAGGTTTTGAAGTCCAATTGACAACTTACTAACACTAGTAAAAGTTGATCCAATGCAAACAAATTGAACTCTAAGAAACTAAACTTTGGAATTTAAACTTGAATAATAAATTTACATCTTGCAAGAGATATATGTGGGTTTAACTTAACTGATATTAGTCTCAATCCTTACAGTCACTAATGCACCTATTACAAATTTCTAGAAATGAAACATATAGAGAGGGGTTGGGGATACATTTCAAGCATTTCAAAAGCAATATTATTTGTAATATTTCAACGGATGCATATTTTCTTTGCGGGATTTGTGAATTCTTACATCGAGAACATTTAATTGTTTGAACCAATGTCTCAAAGAAACACCATCTCATGGAATGCAATGATTGCAACACATATTCAGAAAATGTTCACCAATAAAAACATTACAAACAGTTCAGTTTTAACTCCATATAAACTGATAGTTTTTTAATCCCATATAAATAATTAGAATTTTCTTATTAGCCGATAGGCTATATATTGCATGAGCTTTTAGCCTGAAACAAGTCTCACGCCCTCAAACTACCATGGTTTTCCGTCAAACTTTTGTGGATTGCTATTAAACTTTGTCGTCAAACAGATAGGGCGGAACCCACTTGCCAACCCTATGAATATCAAGTCGTCGATGAGCTGGGTGGGCTATGTGGGTGTAAGCAGCCGTCCTTTTGTGTCCTGCAGTGTGCCGTCAGACTAAAGAGATCTAAAACGTACTTTCTAGATTTGAAATCTCCATAAGATTGAAAATATCAGCCCCCAGCTAGTAAAAATCTTTGCACTATCTCAGATGCCATAAATTTTCATCTTTTACATTTATTGATATTGGTAAATATCTGCTAATTATCCCTACAAGAAGAATGAACACGGCTTTCATCGAGACTATCACCGAAGCAGACATATTACTCACCAAATTGCAAGAGACTACATGGAGGGCAGAGGACATATCAAGAGAAGAAATTTAAACAGAGGGCAAAGGACATACCAGGAAAAGAAATTTAAACAATGCAGGGTACTTCCCCCGCTCCAGCTTTCATTGTAGTTAATATCTAGCTTTCATTGTAGTTTAGCACACTTGTTAATATCCAGCTTTCATGAGACCACTGCCAAAATATAGCATAAGTCCAACTCTCCCTTGCACCCCCAATAAGCATCTGGAGCCTCTATTGCAGCGTCTCCTGATTGAACAAAGAGTTACTCCCACCCCCCTTCGCCGCAGCCATAGCTGCCTCACCACTGCTCCACCCAAAATCCGTTTGCAAAGCAGACAATGCCATGAAAGCCTCTTTCATGGTGTCATCACTCCATAGCTTCATTCCCGCCATGGCCACTCCTTGAGTGCTCATGCCCATGCTCCTCTTTTTCTCTCCACCACGTTTACCAGATTTTTAAATTTGTTTCGCTCACATTTCTTGACTTTTTTTTTGTATCTCCCGTAGTTTTGATTGTTCCATCTCCCTCTTCCCTTTGGAATTCATTGGAGCAGGTCAATTTCCTTTAAATTCTGCAATCATGCATAGAAGATCAGTATGCCTGCCAGACTAAGTATGGGACTAAAATTTTGAGATGAGCTAATTCCTAAACTTATTTTCTAATATCTTAGCAATGATAATGCTTAATAGGGATTTCATTTTGCATGAATGCCTAAAGATTTAATGTCATGCTCGGTGTGGTGACTGATACAAGAATTTGTTGTAATGATGGCTGGCATTATTAAGAAAGCTCCAGTGCTTTCCATTGCTATCAAATTGGCCCAGCCGTAGTTTTTTATTTTATCATTGTTTGAACAGGAAAATAATGTTTATTTGCACTCCTTATCTGTTGTTTGGTTAAAGATGGACCTAGAGCCACATTTACCAAGCAAACAGCTGAAAACTGAAAAGTGAAAATCATTAACCAGAAATTGAAGGATGCTACTTTTCCCACAAAGAATGGATCAAAATCCTGAGCATCTGCATCCTTGATGATTATTTTAAATTACTTTTAATTATTAGACAACTGGTTTCAGTCAAAGATTAGCAAAGCATTAAATGACAGACTTTTGGCTTGCTTTGAGATGAGATACAGTCACTTGTGGCATACTCAAATTCTTAGTGCTTGAAGTTTACAAGTGGAGTTTTTTTCATATATGTAATGACAGTATGATGTATAACATCTAATTTATTTTAAGCCTAGACACCCACCTGCGATGGAATAAATTGTAATCTTATGTGACTAGGCTAGCTATAGTTAGTGTCTGTTATTTTTATAATTTACTCTTATTTTTAGTTTGGTTTTATTCATGCTCTGTTTTGTATAAAAGTTTATGTTTCATCCTAACCAACAATATGGGTTATGATTTGCATCTTTTAAACAATAATATAAACATCATAATATTTGGTTGAAAATCTTAATTTGAGTCAGTAGTTTGGTGACTTATTCAATTAGTAATTCATAGTTGATCATCTAACTGAATATTTTTCAGCATTCAAGAATATCTAAAGTTGAAAACATCCATCATAATAAGCTGAAGGCTATATTTTTCAAACCCACATGCATAATTCACTTCTTCCTAATTTCATATGGATGGAACTTGGTTGGTTGCGGTGTATGACTGGATTTTTTCCTTTTTTCTAATAATGAGCACATTTAGGTTTTAACATTACGCCATCCTTTACCTTGAATATACATTTAGGTATACTCTTTAACAAAACTATTAAATACATTTATGCAATTATTATAATTAATAATTAAAAATTAAATTTTATATTATATAAAAATATATTATAGTGTACAGTGTTTTTAATATACTATTTTTATTATAGATATAAAATAGTTACTATCAAATTTATTTAAAAAAAAGATAAAATGATATGTTTACAAGTCTATATTAGATAAAAATAAAATACAAATAGGAAAAAACATTAAATTACAATTTATTTATTATATTTTAATAGATTTTTATTCAGATTTAACTCAAATAGTGTACAAATTTATAATTATACTTATTAGATTTTGTTATTTTTGATCTCTTTTAGTCAATTTTACCATAAATAGTTTAAATATTTTTAAGTATATTTTATTTATTCTATTTGATTAGATATATTATGCAAACTTATCTCACGTAGTGTAAAGATTTGTTTTTATATTATTTTTACTCAATTTCTATTATAAACACTTATTAACAAACTTATTTGTAGCATTTATATTTCTATTATATAATTTTTACTCAATTTCTATTATTTTATGCAAACTTATTTTTACTCAATTTCTATTATAAACACTTGCCACTCCATTAGGAAAACAACCACCCCTGAGTGAATCCAACGAGAACCCAAACTTCTACTCATAAAAGAAAAGTAATAATTATTTATTAATGATTTAGTTTTCAATGATAGATGACCGTTATTCTCCACCTAACATCCCTTGCCAATAGTTATTTAATTCTAAGACATTATCTTAGATTAGCATGCAAATAACAGTTAT
>VDFB02173112.1:92991-134041 GCA_007258455.2 Sequoia sempervirens | reverse complement strand
TCATATAAGAAGTAATAAGAATAGTTAATATAAATAGATATATAAGTTGATATATCCAAAAGAAATTAAAAAATAATAATAATAATATATGTATACATACATGCATGCATGTATGTATTTGTATATATGTAGATATATAATTAAATTGTTTTCATGTTAGGGTAAATAGTAATATCATGAAGATAGACTATATATAAATGTATAATTAGGTATCAATAGCTAAGAATAGTTGTATAGATATATAAATGGATAAATATTATAACCTATCTACATAGCATATTCCAAAAGAGCAAAATAAGTTACATAAGACCATAAAGTAAGAAATAAATAAAAAAATAAAAAATATATATACATGAAGATAAATAGTAGTAGATAAGCATGAGAAAGAGAGAAGTTGCAAAATAAAAAGGAAATGAAGATGAAATAGAAACATATTAATATAAAAAATAGAAAATTTTGGAATTGATTGTCATTGATGTTAAAAGAGTATGAGAGGTTGTTAGAATATTCTCACTGATGTCAAATGTGGGAAGAACACTTTGTCAATAAAATAAATTGTATGATGGACAAAGGCCAAACACCACTAATTGATATTTGAAGGTGAAGTAAAATTAGATTGAGAAGAGTGGATAGAAGATGAAGTGTGTGAGTGGAGAAAAATAAGATATATCAATAATAAAATGAATCATTTATCAATAATGAATTAAATTCAATTCAATAAAGGAATAAGGGAATGAATAAAAGATATATTATGAAGCCCTTCTTATTTGATAAAGAAAATATTTAATTAAATAAAGATTAGTTTTAATCAAAAGTCACAAGGCTATGGTGAAGGGTTATGTCTTATGATGGGACAAGATATATAAGAGAAGTCATTACATGAGATGATGTATCTCATAAATTTTTACTGTTCAAGAGTGAGTGAGGAATAAAAAAGGGAAGAAGGTTTATCATTCAAAAAAGAAGTGTATGGAATTAGAATATGTAGCATGAAGTAAATAAGAGGAATATAGAAGAATGAAATGAATGAATATTATTAATTAAAGATCTGGTTAAGAATAGTCAAGAGACACATTGAAGAGATATGATAAGAAAATAATAGAAGATCATTCAAAGGGAGTGATTAAGGAGAAATAAAAAGAAGAAACACAAAGTATTAAAGGGAAATAATTATTCTTGACAAAAAGACATATCTTTTTAAGGAGTTCTCTTTTCAAAGAGATGCAACTCTTCATTGAGATGTAAATATATAAATAGATGTGTGTGAAATAGAAAGGAAGATCTATTATTCAAGAGAGAAGTGTGTGGAGGATAAAAATATGTGTTATTGTGGGTATGTGTGAAAAGAAAGCAGTTAATTTTGAAAAGGAAACAATTATTATTTAAGAGGAGTCATGACTATTTGAAGGGTATGTATCTTTGAAAGGATGCATCTCTTAATAGAAATATGAAGATATAAAAGTGAATATGAAATGTGTGAGAAGTGTGGAGTAAATGTACTATCATACTGTATAGGAGTGAATTTTCACCCATTGTGTAAATCCCCCTTTTGCATCCCTCCACCTTAGAAAATTAAATACGAATGCAAAATTCCACATCACTCACCTACCTTGCATCCACTTGGTGTTTATCCTATGTTTCAGTGGAGGAATATTTGTCGCGGATGTGAGCATGGTGTGCAAATCTCTATGTAATGTAATGTTGTCCCTGATAGATTCATGCCTCTGGTGTCTCTAGGGACGTTATGTTCTCCATTTTGCATGAAGTCTAACACCTCTATGTTGACCAGCTAACCTGAAAATAGCTCTTTCCCTCCTTAGTCCACTTCAAATGCCTATCTTTCAAATTCACTTCAACTTCTTCACAATTTCTTTCCATTCACTTGATCTCTTAAGAACTCTCGTAAAACCCCGTTGAGAATTATAGTAGCTTCTTACTCCATCAACTTCATTTCATAAGTGTTGCACTATCATAGAACCTGTGAGTTTTGAGTCTTGCAAGACCTCCATTCATCACTAATGCGGTCATGTTAACTTTTCCAAACTCATTTTCTCGCATTCTCCCTTCATTGGCCTCAAGTGCCTTTAGGTGGAGGTGGTATTGCTTCACTTTCCTTTCTTGTTGTGGTTTGATAGAGTAGCATTATATCTTTTGTAGTGTTTGATATTCTTCCTTCCTTTATCACATTTTCCACTTCATGGCTCTCCTGGCTATTTGTGTAGGTGGAAACACCAAAGTGGGGGTTTGACTGAGGAAAACCCCTATACAACCCAACATTTTCCCCTCTCTTGGTTGTGTGTAGGTGAACATGTATGTGGAGCTCACTAGAAAACTAGAGCCTCAATGAGTTAAATTTCATCACCCTTACCTTCATCTACCTTCTTTATCATTATAGTTAATTCTCATACTTTATAGTTCTGTTAATTTCATTAAACTTTGTCAGCTAGGCTACTAGTAGGTTTTCTTTCTTCTCACACTGTTCTTTTCACTTTCTAGATGTATGGACGCCAACACACCAGTGAGGTGCAGTTTGGATTCTAGAAACTAGCTCATCTAGCTCCATTCAGTTTTTTGGATATGTAGAGTGAAAAAATCACTTGAGAGTGCTCTTCATTCTCTATCCTTACTTGGAACACCCATTAGCTTGAGGTAAGATAAGGCAGCCCTCCACTCTTGATTCTCTATGACTTGGAGCCTTGGTGTGGTTGGTCCCCCTAGCTTACATTTTGGTGAGTTTGACATGAACAATTTTGGTTCCATTTAGCATTGTTAAAAGTTCCTTATATCCTAGGAGCATTGTAGGTGTGAGTGTTGCAAGGGATTTCACCTTGCAAGCTGTTGTGCATGTTTTGTACACATGCCCTGCCGAAGGCAAGGACCCCCTCTTTTTGCTCCTAACAGGTCATTTTCGCTCCCGTATTGCTTTGCGTACCCTTGTTTACAAGCCCAAATTGGTCATGTGCCTTCAAACAATCAAATTACCCTTGACCAAATTCACCTACCTAATTTTTATGCTAGGAATTTTTCTTTCATGGAAATTCCCCTACGGGTTTCCCTTTGCCTGTTGCCCTAATGTTCTCCAAGCCTCGCGGACCCAAAACTGCGGGTTGCCTCATGTGGGTCACCACTCATGTTTGCCACTAAGTAGCGATAGATGCCCAACTTTCACCTGCATGGCGGGATCTGCACTTAGTTTCCCCATTTGAGCCTTGACCAAGCATCCAAACAAGTGTGGGTTCTTGCATCTCACCTAACATAGATCTGTCATACTAAGAAATCAATGCATGCCATTAAAGGAAATTGGCCTATAAACATTATTCCTGGCCCCTCATTTTACTTGGGGCATTCAAATCTGGGGAGAAACAAAGTCCCCTCTTCCTTTTTCTGCCTTTTTCCTTATTCCTGTTAACTTGATCCCTGATTGCTTGATTTTCTTTTTCCTTCATTTTTTGAATTTTGGGACAAGTTTCCTATAGATTTGGGATGGTTTTGTGATGCCTAAGTGAACTGCCAAGGTTTCATTAAGTTTTGGGAAGTTGTAAAAATTTCCTCTAGGGTCATTGTCCCTTTGTCGCCGTTAGAACTTTCCTTTCAGGCCATCGTCCCTCCACTGCCCTTGGAACTTTCCTTTCGATCCACCATCCCTCTATGGCCATTTGAGAAATTTTCTTTTGGGCCACCATCCCTTCATGTCCATTTCAAAAATTTCCTTTTAGGTTGTCATGTGTGGGTCATCGTGTGCTCATTGATGTTTTAAAAGGGCAGCAACCCTCTGGCTTCCCCCTTCCAAATCTCTGCATTTCCAGAATGGGTGCAAACTTCAATTTATCGTCATATAGGGACCATCAAATGATTGTCTTCATGTGCCTAAAGGAGTTTGCATCAAATTCTCCATGTGTTTAGACATTGCAAAACTTTCCTTTTGGGTCGTTGTCCCTCTGTGGCCATTTGGGAACTTTTCTTTCAGGTCGTCATCCCTCCATGGCCATTTGGAAACTTTCCTTTCGGGTCGTCATCCCTTCGTGGTCATTTTGGACCTTTCCTTTTGTGATGTTGTGTGCAGGTTGTCGTGTGCTCATTATTTTTTTAGAAGGGTGGCGACTCTCTGGATTCCCCCTTCCAAATTTTCACATATTTTGTATTGTGTCAAATCTTAAGGAAATATGTCTTGGCACTCTTTCCACCCCTTTTCCCATGCACTAAAATTGAAAAATCTCAAATTCACTTAAGTTTCGTGAAGTTGTAGAACATTCCTTTTGGGTCGTAGTCCCTCTGTGGCCATTTAGGAACTTTCCTTTCAAGCCGCCATCCCTCTATGTCCATTTGGGAACTTTCCTTTTAGGTCATCATCCCTCTATGTCATTTGGGAACTTCCCTTTCGGGCCTCCATCCCTCCATGGCCATTTGAGAACTTCCCTTTTAGGTCGTCCTCCCTCCGTGGCTATTTGGGAACCTCCCTTTGGGTCGTCATCCCTCTGTGGCCATTTGGGAACTTTCCTTTCGGGTTGTCATCCCTCCGTGGCCATTTGGGAACTTCCCTTTTAGGTCAACATGCCTTCGTTTTCATCCGTGGGAACTTCCCTTTCGGGTCATCATCCCACTGTTGCCGTCTTTTTGGGAAATTCCCTTTTGGGCCATCGTCCCTCCATCCATCATCCACCGTCCATTCGTCATTCCTCCGCCCATCATCCATCATTCATCTATCATTCTTTGTCCATCCATCATCCATCCATCAACTATCTACCATCTCTCTGCTTGTTGTCCATCTACTTGCCAACCATCGCTAGCCATTTATCTGTTGTCTGTCCGTTGTGTGGCACCCACACCCCTGAACCCACATTTATGTTTGTGGTAAAAATGAGCTCCAAATATGAATATTATAATCTTTTGATGATGCATGGATTGATTTAACAAGTAGTTTGTAGGATTTGACTAACATTTGCCTTGATTTCTATATGAAAGCACTCAGGGGGTGCTGTCACAATAATGGTTTACACTTTCTAGGAGATCTTGTTTTTTGCTAAAATAACATATTTTTAGAAAATATAATGATTTAAGCCTTGAAAAGTTATATTTAAAGGATTCCAATTGAATAGGGTTTGATCAAACCACCCTAGACCAAGGCCCCTTGGATAGAACCCTGCTAGTTTTAAACCATACCTATAATAGAGTCTCCTTTACACTTATCAAAATGCTAATAAAAAACCTCTTTTTATTTACCTTTTGGGGGATCAAATGAATTCATTTAATTTATTTTTTTTGTAAGTATATAGTGCTTATTATAAGCTTCCAAAAAAGTATAATTTTAATTAAATTAAATTTGATTATTATATTTATTTTTTATTTCTTGTGAATGTAGGTTTTTCACTGAAAATCAAACTCTTTGTTCTTCACATGTGGAAAAATAGAATATTATCAAAAAAAATTTGAAAAATATGAGTGCACCAGATATTGGAGTTTTTGATCCAACAAAAATAAATAAATTGAATTTTGGTACATAAAAAAAAAGTTACGTGTTATACGGTCGCACTATGTCTAACTTTTAATTGGTTTGACTTCAAAACTTTATTAAAGAAAAAATATTCAAAAAAAAACTATCTAACCAAGTGGAAGCACTAGATATCAGAGTTACAAATCTAAATTCTAAAGAATTAGAATTTTATCCTTCATGGAAAAAAAGTTGTGTTATATGATGAACATCACTTTTTAAAAATGTTGTTTTCTAAAAAAAAATAATTTTCGAGGGAGATGGAAAAATAAGTGCAATTTGATTCTAATAATTTTGAAAAAAATATATTTAGAATCTACAGAAAAAATGTCATGAAACTCTAGTTTGTATCATCTTCAAATTCCTCACGGTTTAGCCGCTATAGGTGCTTGAAAGTGAAGATTTAGTTAAAAAGAATTATTTCAGTGTCCAGTTTGGCCAAAAATTGTAAACCACTATTGTGGGATCACCCCAGGGAGCTTCATGTATGCAAGATCTAAGAAACCTAATGTGGGTCCGTCGGGGAGTCCCATTGAGAAAGTTGAACAAGGAAAAGGCACATTTCTCCTTTCACCACTCATTTATGCTCGCCTCTTCCCCTAGCACCCATCAATAGTGCTAGCATTAGAAGCAAGCTTGTGTTAAGGGAGTCAATCACAAATCTATAAAGGGTGGTCTTGAAGGTGATGGGTAGGAGCGGTTGTTTCCTCCCTCCAAACAAACAATCACGATCTATCAGGAGCTATCTTATCAGATCATCTGATCCATTTAACAATGATGCAAACAAGGTGTACTTGATTGATTGAGGGATGTTGCAAACACATCAAACAAGAGGGAAGCTTTTGAATAGTTTTAGCTACAAAAAAAGGGCAATCAGCTAGAAGACAAATTTTCTATAGTGACTGGCCACTACAGGACAAAATAGAGAAAAGACAAGGAATGTATTTTTAATTGCTATATAATGAGGGGTAGGTGAAGCCCTAGTGCAATCAAATATGAGCCACACAATGCAATTCAATCCTAGCCTTTCATTTGGGCTTTGAAAAACTATAAATAGGGGTTCCCCCTCATTTATAAATGGTTGGAGAGTTGGTGTGAAAGAATTCTACAACAATAGAGAGCTACATTGCATGATTTATAGATGTTTCTCTTATGTTTCTTGATTATGCATGCATGGTTCTACTTCCCTATTAGTTTAGTTTTTAGTTTCTTGAATGGAAGTGATGATGATGTTTGTTATTACTGTATTTCATGAATTTATAGCTCATACTTTTTGTGGTTTGTTGATGATGAATTACTCTATAAAGCTAGTTTGAGCTTCCTTACTTCATTCCTGCAACTTAGATCAATTACATGTTCATCATGTGTATATGTAATATGAAAATCTACAGTCCTTAGAAAATTGCATTGGTTTTGTGTAACTATAAGATCCTCTTAGCCAAGAAAAACTCAATTTAGGGGGTTTGTCTATGATAGCAGTCTCCATGATCACTGTTCATTTGTAGTTTAAAGTCTAGGAACTTCCTATCTTCCTTGCCATTTTTCCTTTTCTTTAATAAGTAACCTAAGCTAAGGTTCATTACACATTGTAAAGCCAAATTTGAAGTTGAATTATGAGTTCTAGATTGCTATTTCAAACCTACAATAACTGAGAAAAAATTTCTACATCCTAAGAACTCCATTTGTAGACCCAGCTTCCCATGCTTTGTAACCCATCCGTAAGTCCACCATGTGATTCCAAAAATAACATGAATCAATTGAGGTATTCCAAGCACTGTCAAGATCTGACATTAGAGACCTTGGGATAGTGTTTTGCAATTTGATTATGGAAGATTTTCTTTCAAGAGAGGTGATGCCCCTATGCATTACCTGTGTTGAGAAGTGCATAAAAAACACATCAACAAAACTAGCGCTAGGAGGGATGACATTATGAGGCTACAAAGTTGAAAGTTGGAAGTTGAAAAGAGCACTTTCAAGTGGAAATCTAAGATAAGGAGATCTATTTTAATGTTGAAACTTAAATTCAGAAAATTCAGAAGGAAAACAAAGAAGTTGAGTTGAAATGGAGCAACACTTACAAGTCAACATCACTCAGCCACATGCAGATTTCAACAAGAGACCGAGGAAACCATTGTAGCAATTTGCATTGGAGGACAAGTGCAAGATTCATGGCACCCATGGACATATAGAATTGGGATGTTTGACATTCTTGATTAGGATTAAAATAGTTTTGCAAGGAGAAATTCCATTTTGGGAAATATATTGACCTGTAGCCCTTGTAGACCTAGAGGAAGAATTGACGACCATGGCAGCTAGTGCATGTAGGGAGCTGATCAAAGAATGTTTTGGCATCGATAATGGACCGAGATGGGAGGAGATACTGATGTCTACCTAGTGCAGATTTCACAACACACCTCACTCATAATTAACTTATCCATTGTGTGCAAACATCATCACCCAAGTCAAGGGAAGTTTGAACAAGTTGGAGCAGGAAACTTTCAATGAGGACGAAGCATCCCATGAGGTAAAAGAGCTATCAAAATTTGGAGGAAAACAAAGTAAATATGAACCAAGAAATTTGACACCAGTTGGTGCCAGGATAGTAGACATAGAAACTGAAAACCAAGAGGAAGAGGCTAGAAGTCTTGGGATAGAAAAGTGCCATGATGAAAATTTGATTGTAACTAATTTAGAAGGCTTTCCCTCCATTGTTAAAGCAGTCCTCCACTCCAAAAGAGGAGCCATTGGCAGTTGATGATGAATCAACAAAGTTTGTAGCAGCGCATGTTGAGGCAACTCATGAAGATGTTGAAAATCAAAAGGAGGAAGAGGTTGAAAGCCTTGGGACAACAAAAAATGATCATGAATACATAAGTGAATTTAGATTAGAAGAACTCTCCTTCATGAATGAGAGTGAACAAGCATCTAAAAATGAAGATTTGGGTGAGTGGAAACAATCATATGCTGCAGCTATCCACTATCCGACTTCTCAAGTGATGATGAGGACCCAATAGTGGAAAGATACAACCAGCTCATCGTGAGATTAGAAAGGGATTGGTTTGAACTAAGATATCAAGTGGATTTGGAGGTGTTGTTACTCCCAAATTGGTGTAGGATCCATGATTCATCACACTCAGAGTTCACATGCAAACTATGCCAAAAGGCCATTGAACAAGTCAAAGAACAAATGGGGCCGCCAAGTGCACCACCTCCTACAGTTACTTTCAAGATTGAACGAGAAATCCAAGAACCTAAATCAAGTTACAACTCAACTGAAGGCAGTCCTCAAGAAGGTGTTGGTATAGTAATAGAAGGACAACAAAAAAGTCTTGAGCTTCCAAACGATGAAGTGGATCAAACCAGAATGTTGTCCATAGGACATCAAGAACCTTTCTCTCTTGAAGAACATTTGTATGCGAGGGATGATAGGCTCTATGGAGGACTTATAGAGGTGGATCACTCATCATATATCGATCCCCTTGATGGACTAGTGTCCCTTGTAGACTTCTTTCCACTTGGAATTGTCCCACAAAGGTATAGTGACACTGAGGAAGAGCACATTGTGGAAGTAGTCTGTGATGAGGATATAATACCAGAACTCCTAGGTGGTGAGGCATTGGACCCTCTGGAATGGAAGATGGGTTCCTTCTCCATTTACAATGATAGTGACCAAGAAGAAATGATTGAACATCCTGGTGGGATGCATGAAATGCAAAAATAAGAAGATAAAGGCAGAGGTGTTTTGATGGCTACCAACAAATATGACATGCTTGGTCAACTACAATATTTAACTGGTGGTCCTCCCACCTTGGTCATTGTTGATCCTCCTTCACATTCAGCGAGTTGCAATAGGAAATATTCATGCATTTCATCATCCCATATCATTGAACGTCATAAAAATAAGGTCAAAACTTGGGAAATACATATTGCCATCTGAGGACAACAATAAAGTGGGTACCAAGTTTACATATGATCAATGGAAAGAAGTATTTATTTTTGAAGAATTGCCAATAGGGGTTTTGGGTCCCATTTGTAGCCTAGAAGAGGTGCTTTCTGCCTCATCCTCCCAACCCTATCCATGCCAAGGATTAGAAATTTTTCGCCATCTAGTCCCTCCATTCGAGACTGCCAACACGATGACTGATGATGCAGTGCTCGTTCTCAACTTTCTAACACAACCACCTCCATGTGGTGACATCTAGGTTATATCCTTCCTTTTCCCTATTAATTTTCATAGTTGCATTTATCATTTTGATTATGGGAATGAGGGAAGGAAAACTTGCTTATGGATCAACCATAGGTTTGACGAACCTCCTCAACTACTAATTTTTCAGGATTATGTTGAGCTTCTTTTTTCTAAGTATAAAGATAAATCTACATGGCTTAGAACTATAATGTTTTTCCTATTACTTGTGGATGCATTACAAAATCCAATGGGAATGAGTGTTAGTTTTCCTTTCCTGAACATAATGGTTTGTAAATATCTTTGTACATAACCTGTTTTGAGTAGTGTAGGTTTCCTGTAAATACCACACTTTACTGCTTTCCTTAGATTAGTTGGTTTATTGTAGGTTTCTTGCTTTAGAGTAGTTTCTTTGTTGTTTTCTTTCGTTGTCTTGCTTCGGGTAGTTTAGGTGTTTGTTATTTTTTTGCTTCCATTTTTTTTTATTTCTTTCGCTTTGTTGTTGCTTTGATTAGGGTCCCTCTTCTTTTAGCTAGGCACATCTATGTGTACAAAAACCATACTTATTTCTTGGGGTTGTTCTATGTATTTCTTTGTTAAAATTTGATCAGGTTTTTAGAGTCAATGGTGAAGGTCTTCTGTTAGTGTCAAGTGATATGGAAATTTGATTCAAATAGGATAAGTTGTTGCTTGGTCCAATTTTGATGTATTATAGAATCTTATATCTCTCACATAATTTAAGAATTCAGAGGTCACTATAGGGCCTTTTATGAAGTCTAATTAAGTGAAAAATATAAAATTCTATTTTAGTGCCACTATGATTCTCATCCCTGAACATGAGCTTCATTGCTTGCAGGTTGAAATGAAAGGAATTGAAAAGAAAAGAAAAAGAAACAAAAGAAAAACATTGAAAATAAAAAGAAAGAAGAAATTCAACCTTTTAGGAGGATTTGAGCAACTCTATTGGGGCTATGGATGCCTTGCCGACAGTAGAAAAATATTCGAGAAAATCATAGTGACAACCTCATCAGGGCTATGGATGCCTGACTAGTAGCAAAGCAATGTATCAGATGCTTTTGGAGTTAGAATAAACTATGTAGCTTAACTTGACAGAGCTTAGGTTCTTGCAATGACACACAACTGCACACACTTGGATTTTCAACATATTGAAGGTTGGGTTGACCAGTGGTTTTGATCCTCAGGTCGAGCATCTAGTTTGATTTCCCTGACGTGAAGGGAAGAACCAAAGATTCTCTTTTTGTGATTCCAGTTTGTCACTGAAATGCTTTGGAGCATTTCCCCAGCAAGTCACCATCTATTATGCATGCTTTGGACACACACCCTGCTGAAGGCAGGGACTCGCTCTTTTTGCTCTTGAGGGGTCATTTTCACTCCCATTTTTCTTTTTGCACCACTATTTCCAAGCTTGAATAGGTCATGTGCCTTCAAATGATCAAATTACCCTTGAATAGATTCACCTACTTTATTTTAACGCTAGGAATTTTGCTTTCATAGAAATTCCCCTATGGGTTTCCCTCCACCCGTTGCCCTTATGTCCTCCAAGACTCGCAGACTCGTAATTGCAGGTCACCTCATGTGGGTCACTACTCATGTTTCGCCACTGAGTAGTGACTGATGCCCAACTTCTGCCCACATGGTGGGATCCACACTTAGTTTCTCCATATGAGCCTTGACCAAGCATCCAAACGAGCGTGGGTTCCTGCATCTCACTTGTTGTACCAAGAAATCAATGCATGCCATTGATGGAAATTGGCCTATAAACATTGCTCCTGACCCCTCATTTTATTTGGGGCATTCAAATTTGAGGAGAAACAAAGTCCCCCCTTTTTCTACTTTTTCCCTTATTCCTGCTGACTTGGTCCTTGATCGAACTTGATTCGCTTTTTCCTTATTTTTTGACTTTGGGGATAAGTTTCCTATGGATTTGGGATTTTTTTGTGATTCCTTAGTGAACTGCCAAGGTTTCGTTAAGTTTTAGGAAGTTGTAGAAATTTCCTCTCTTGCAGTAGTCCCTCTGCCACCATCAGAATTTTCCTTTTGAGCCGCCGTCCCTCTGTCGCCATCGAAACTTTCCTTTCAGGCTGCCATCCCTCCATGGCCATTTGGGAATTTTTTTTTCATGCTATCGTCCCTTTGTGGCCATTTTAGAACTTTCCTTTCTGGCCACTGTGTGTAGGTTGTCGTGTGCTCATTGTTGTTTTAAAAGGGCAGTGACCCTCTGGCTTCCCCCTTCCAAATCTCTACATTTCTAGAATGGGAGAAAACTTCAAGTTTTCATCATCTAGGGACCATCAAATGAATGTCTTCACATGCCTAAAGGGTTTTGCATCAAATTTTCCATGTGTTTAAGCATTGTGGAACTTTCCTTTCAAGCTGTCATCCCTCCATGGCTATTTGGGAACTTTCCTTTTGGGCTGTCGTCCCTCTATGGCCCTTTGGGAACTTTCCTTCTGGGCGGCCATCCCTCCATGGTCATTTCATAACTTTCCCTTTGGTCCACCATCTATGGGTCCCCATGTGCTCATTGTTCTTTTAAAAGGGTGGCGACCCTCCAACTTCCCCCTTCAAAATTTTTGCATTTTTCAAAATTGAGTCAAATCTTAAGGAAATATGTCACGACACTTTTTCCACCCCTTTTCCCATGCACTAAAATTGAAAAATCTCAAATTTACTAAGTTTTTTGAAGTTGCGAAACTTTCCTTTCGGGTCGTCGTCCTTCCATGGTTGTTTGGGAAATTTCCTTTTGGGTCGCCATACCTCTGTGGCTGTTTCAGAACTTTCCTTTTAGGTTGTTGTCCCCCCATGGCCATTTGGTAACTTCCCTTTTAGGCTTCCATCCCTCCATGGCCATTTGGGAACTTCCCTTTTGGGTTGCCATCCCTCAGTGGCCATTTGGGAACTTTCCTTTTGGGTTTTTGTCCCTCCATGGCCATTTGGGAACTTTCCTTTCGGGCCACTATCCCTCTCTAGCTGTTAGGGAACTTTCTTTTTAGGCCGCCATCCCTCCATGGTTGTTTGGGAACTTCCCTTTAGGGCCGCCATCCCTTTGTGGCCATTTGGGAACTTTCCTTTCGGGTCGTCGTCCCTTCGTGGTCATTTGGGAACTTCCCTTTTGGGTCATCATCCTTTTGTTTCCGTCCATTTAGGAATTTCCCTTTCGGGCTAACATCCCTCTATTTTCATCCATGGGAACTTCCCTTTCAGGCCGTCCTCCCTCCATTGTTGTACATTTGGGAACTTCCCTTTTCAGTCATCGTCCCTCTGCCTATTGTCCACCGTTCATCCGTCATCCCTCTGCCTATCATTAGTCCATCGTTTGTCTGTTGGCTGTCTACCATCTCTCCACCTATTATCTGTCCACCTATTGTCCATCACCCACTGTCCATTTGTCTTCCATTGCTTGCTGTTTGTCTACCGTGTGGCACCCACACCCCTGAATCCTCATTTATGTTTGTGGTCCAAATGAGCTCCAAATATGAATATTATGATCTTTTTATGATGCATTGATTGATCTAAAAAGGAGTTTGTAGGATTTGACTAATGTTTTCCTTGACTTCTATAAGAAAGCACTTATGACATTTCATGTATGTAGGATTCAAGAAGCCTACTACAGGTCCATCAAGGAGGCATATTGAAAAATATGAACAAGGAAAAGGAATATTGCTTCTTTCACCACTCATTTATGCTTGCCTCTTCTCCTAGCACCCATCAACAGGGCTGGCATTAGAATCAGGCTTGTGTCAATGGAGTCAGTGGAAAATCTATAAAGGGTGTCCTTGAAGGTGGTGGGAGGGAGTGGTTGTTTCCTCCCTCCAAACAAATGATCACGATCTATCAGGAGTTTTCTCATCAAATCATCTGATCCATTTAACAATGATGCAAACAAGGTGTACTTGATTTATTGAGGGATGTTGTAAACACATCAAGCAAGAAGGAAACTCTTGAACAGTTTTAACTACAACAAAAGGGCAATCAGCTAGAAGACAAAATTGCTATAGTGATTGACCACTACAAGATAAAATAGAGAAAAGAAAAGGAATGCATTTTTAATTGCTATATAATGAGGGGTAGGTGAAGCCCTATTGCAATCAAATCTAATCCACACAATGTAATTCAATCCTAGCCATTCATTTGGGCTTTGGAAAACTATAAATAGGAGTCCTCCCCTCATTTGTAAATGGTTGGTGTAAAGGAATTTCGTAACAATAGAGAGCTACATTGCATGATTTATGGATGTTTCTCTTGTGTTTCATCATTATGCATGCATGGTTCTACTTCCCTATAAGTTTAGTTGTCAGTTTCTTGATTGGAAGTGATGATGGTGTTTTTTGTAACTGTATTTGATGAATTTCCAGCTCATTTTTTTTGTGGTTTGTTGATGATGAATCACTTTGTAAAGTTAGTCTTAGCTTCCTTACTTCATTGCTGCAACTTAGTTCAATTACATGTTCATGATGTGTGTATGTAATATAAAAATCTACAGTCCTGAGAAGATTGCACTAGTTTTGTGTAACTGTAGGATCCTCTTGGCCAAGCAAAACCTAGTTTAGGGAGTTTGTCTACTATAGCAGTCTCCATGATCACTGTTCATTCATATTTTTAGGTCTAGGAACTTCCTATCTTCCCTACCCTTTTTCCTTTTTCTTAATAAGTAACCTAAGCTAAGGTTCATTACACATTGTAAAGCCAAATATGAAGTTGAATTATGAGTTCTAGACTATTGTTTCTAACCTACAACAACTGAGAAACAATTTCTACATCCTAAGAACTCCATTTGCATACCCAACTTCTCACGATTTGTAACTCATTCATAAATCTTCCTTATGATTCCATCAAAATCACATGAATCAACTAAGGTATTACAAGCACTATTAAGACATAACATTAGAGACCTTGGGATAGTGTTTTGTAATCTGATTGTGAAAGATTATCTTTCAAGAGAGGTGATGCACCTATGCATTACCTGTGTTGAGAAGTGCATAAAAAACACATCAACAAAACCCAACCTACGACCCCTAGTGATGTAGTTGGAAGGTTCTATAGGAATTATGGAATGAAGCCTTAGTTGGGTCACTGTCCAATCACAAAACTTTTGGGGGCTTTGTGAAAGTCTCATCTTGTGTACATGATGGCTCCCTTTTTACACCTGGCTATCCCATCTGCACAACCTACAAGTAGTTCTCCTAGCATAACCTTTACCTCATAGGACTTGTCGATGGGTTATAACAGAGAGCCATCTCCTATATATATCCCAACATTAATCAACAAAAAAACTATGACATGTGTTTTTTTGACCTAATGTGTCAGGTGAATTTCATTACTGAGGAGATTATGTTGATCAATTTCCTACATAAAGATGGGTATGACACATCTGAGATTACCATCCATACACAATGAAATTTCCATACCTCCCCTTGTTTGCATCACACCATTAGTCCTTATTGGACCTGTGATAGGTCGAATGTGAGAGTTAGAAAATGAGCAGAAAACTAAAGAGTGCAAATAAACACCAAAACAACCTACACCTCAAGATTAGCCTAAGTTGGAAACAATGCAAGATAAAAGCAACAAAATGGAACTCTATACCTTGCATTGAGTCGATCCTTTGGTTGGCCCTTCGATCTTTGATGTGTATGCTCCTTGGATGGCAAGTAGATGCAAGCTAAGTGATGTTGTGAGGATGAGTGCAAGTGGATGAAAACAAGAAAATGGCTAAGTATAATTTGAGAAACAAAATTGCAAGAGTTTGGCTAGCAAAATGATCTCTCCCAAAATGAGAGAAAAGAGGGGGTATTTATAGGAATTTTGAGAATTCCTAGGGGAAATGAAGGTTCAAGATTGAGCCACCAAATATCAAGATGTAGGGCTATGGTGAGTTCAGAACTCACAAGCCCTCACATCTTGACATGTGGCATGTGATGAAGCCCTAAAAGGTGAAGTGGACATGAGGTGGAGGGAGAAGGACATGACATGGAGAGGGGTACAAAGTACCTTGGGATTGGACAAGATCTCCTCATAAAGGAGGTCCTTGTCCCCATGTGGGTGAGAGGATATGTGAGGAATTAAAAATTCCTCAAATATTCTCATGGGGAGATGGGAAAGAATAAAGAATAAGTGAAGGACATGTGGGGAGAAGTGAAGGAATTAAAAATACCTTTTGGGTGCCTTAGGGGATTAAAAGGTGAATTAAAAATTAACATGGGGAAGTGGAGATGTCTTGCCAAAAAGGAGAAAGCCTTTAATAAGGTTGACCAAGGACACATGTCATAAAGGACATGGGAAAGAGAAAAGGAATTTAATATTCCTTGAAAGAATAAAAGGAATTAAAAATTACTTGAGAGGTTGATTAGGCTAGTTAGTGAAAGATTAGAAGATGGTTAGGTGGCTAAGAGAGATTAGGGGCCAACTTGCAAAAGTTGAAGGATGTGACACATCCTAATCAAGGATTAGGCATGTGCACATCCTAATGATGGGATTAGAAGAAGGATTAAGATTAGATAATAAAAGATGGAGGATGATGAAGAGAATTAAATAAATGAAACATTTAATCCAATTGGATGGAAGGAGGATTAAAGAGATAAGGTATTATTGATTAAATACCTTAGGATTTGGCAGACTAAAGATATTAATTAAATAATAGTGATACTTAATTAACGCAAAATAAGACTAAGGGATGAATTTGGATAAATTATGTCCAAATTTAGACATCTACATTTTTCTCCCCTTTTGAGATGGTGTTACTAAGCAGCATCATTTCAAAGAATATTAAAAATATAGAACCTAGAAGAAGATGGTTAGGATTGAAAAGATGACCTACCATTCAAAGAAGCGACTAGAAGGAAGATGATGGGGTAAAGATGAAGTTAGATGAAGGATGCCGAGAGGACATGCTGTTCAAGAGAACACTCGCGGGCTCTCGAATGGAGGAGATGATGCAAGGGGAGATGAAGAAGATGCAGAGTGATGGAGATTGGGAGGGCCCGATGAAGGATGAATGGATGGGGGGTATTTTGATAGATGAGAGGATGAAGATGAAATGCAATCTAAATGAAATTTTCCATCGTTGGAGCACTGATTTTTGCTATAGCATAAGACACAAGACGCCAAGGTATGAAGAACCAAGGCAGATTAGTGTCTAATGCATAAAATAAACATAACAAACAAGAAGGCTATCCCAACACCCCAAAGTCATGGTGACCTTGGTCGGGCCAGGTATTGGGATAACCACAAGCACAATAAGGATGCCTCAAACAGAACACAAGACCTCGGGGATTCTGGTGGGTACTAATGGGACAACCGAAGACGTTCGATCAAGATACACCCCTATGTTGACTAGTCAAAGCACACCATGATATGATGGATCAAGGCCACTCGCGACAAGTGATGATAGGGAGCTCAAATGATAAACAAAATCCAAAAGCATCAAAAGATCACAATCAATTTCAAACGTCCTTTGCCATAGGATCAATCAAGGGGATGGATGGGATTGATGAGGTTTGTTAGGAAGGATGCATCCTATTGAGACCGATGATGGATACTAAATTAAAAGATTGATATGACGCAAGATATTTAGAACCGATTGGAAATGATGATACAAGTGGATCTTGTTTGTTAAGATCCAGCTAGATAAGGGCATAGCTTGATGACGCGACACGAGACATGACACAAGATAGGAGACCTTGATGGATGATAAATACAGGACAGACACATAGGAACAAGATAAGAAGATGGATGATAGATGATAAATGATTAGATGGAAAAAGTAGAAAGATTGATTATAGGCGATCGAGAAAGGGACAAAGTGGACAATGAAGCTCGATGATGGAACCCCAGGGGCAGATCAAATGATCGACCTTGCCTACGTGAAAGTGCAGAGGCAACAGAGTTCAACAAAAGGGCTAAGACAAGTGATGGATGAAAGATGATGGGATAACCCTAATGAAGGGGATAAAATGAGTGGACTAACACGATGGGACAAGATAGACCTATGGGATTGGATTTGAGGATAGTGACTATACAAAGCTCAGGGATGGGATAGTTATCCAAATAATCAAAAGATGAATTGGGAGGATGATATGATGGGAAAGATGTGCAACAGAAGCAGAAGTGATGGTGATAAGATAGATGACATTGGATTGCGTGGGGAAAAGCCTATAGCTAGATACCAATGACAAGGGATTATGAGATGGGATGACGGTCGAGGATGGGGGGAGGAAAATGATTGTTTGGGTGGATTGGATAGAGGGATAAGGATTTGGGTGAGAATGGATACCATGATGGAAGGATAGGAAGATAGGGATGGGAAGATGGATATAAGGATTGTGTGGAGGGATAAAAGATAAGGATGGGGAGATGGAATTATAAATAAGGAGATAAGGATAGGGAAATGGGAGGGAGTGATTTGATGGAATGAACGATGTCTCCAAGGACTGTATCACAAAGGAAGGTAGATGCCCCCACTCTAGATATGTCATGTGCGAGGAGGCATGAGGGATGTAATAGAGAAGGATAGGAAAATAAAGGAGTGGGATGGATGAAGGTAGGATGCATGGATAAGGAAGGGAGATTGAGGGTAGCATGACAGGTGGATCAGGGAGCTAGACGAGTGCGAAAGACAGTTGGGATAGTGTGCGGATGAGGGGAATGTATGCCAAGAGGTTCCCAAAGCATGCTTATATGTTTGCCCCATTGTTATCAAGATCACAAGGAGGATGGAAGGATTGGGATAAATGAGATATGCCAAACAGGATGTGTAAGCTCAATAGGGTGGAGGGGATGGATGAAAATGATGTATAGCAAGAAGATGGGTGCATAGCCAAAAGCGTAGCAGGAAGCATAGCGGATGGAGGGAATGCATATCAAGAAGCTGCCCCTGAGTGCAGATGGGGATTTACGCATGATGCTTGTTTGACAGGTTTTCATCATGGTACTTATCCAAGGCTCTTGTTTGCCAAGTTTTCACCATTGGATGGATTATTTCTCTTTACTATTATTATTATTATTATTTTTTTTTGACTTTTTTGGATTTTTTTGACCTTTTTGACATTTTGACTTTTTGGATAGTATGTGGAAGGAGATGGATAAGGATAGGGAGGTGAATAAGTGGATTTAGAAGACATGTGATAAGGATATGGATGAAGGACTCAAGCATCAAGTTCTATAATCAAGTGTCGCGGCTTCATATTAAATAAGCTATATAAAGAATATCGTTAAAGAATAAATCGAAAGAAGATTGAAAGTATATCATTAGAGATATTCGGCGTCTCGTCCGGAAATAATGGCGATGCGATGTAAAATAAATTCGGGTCTATGCCTCATAGTAAATCGTCTCGTCAAAAGGCATATAGATAGAAATAAAGACAATGAAGGAGATGTAATAGTGAATTTAGAATAGGGACCCAAAGCTTGAACAGGAGATGAAAGGTGGGTATGCTTAGCTTTTGGATTAGCAAATTTGGATGTTCTTATAGATTTTTCATTTGATGGCATTGCATCTTTTTTCTTTGGGATCCACATGGTTTTAATTTTTGCTTTGCTGGCTCTTTGCGAGCTATAGATTTGATTTTGATTTGGGATTTTGTTTTTCTTTTCTTTACCATGTCTTTTAGAGGGGACATGGGAAGCGTTGGATTCATGTGGATGTTTGGATTTATTCATTTTTATGTTATAAAGTACATTGTAAATAGGATGGTGTGGGGATGGACAGTAGTAATGGAACAATGGAGGTAAGTATGGGGATTACGTGTAGATGGGGGATGTTTGGGTATTGCCTTTGTTGATCTAATTATGGGATACTATGAGGAGAGGGATGTTTATGATGGAATGGCATGTGAGATAGAAGTTAGGATGGAATGGATGAGATGGAGGGAGGGTGATGCTTGTCTGGACCCAAGATGGATAGAGTGGGTGGAGGGACATAAGAACCCAAGATGGACGGAGCAGATGAAGGAGGAATATGGACAGTTGTTTTGAGGTGATACGATAGAGGAGGAGGGATGGCAACATATGATTTGGTGGAGCGATGGGAAAAGCCAGAAATTCTTTTGGAGAAGGCTTGTTGAGGACATCTAGAAGTTGTACCAACATCTTTAGATTGTCAGTCTTGGGAAATAGATCCAAGACCTTGCATGCAGATTTGTTCTTTCACTTGGATGGGCTCTAAAATACCTTGCTCGTGAAGGCCTAGAACTTTTCCTTGATAGTTCATGTTCTTGAGCATTCGATCCATGATAGGATTTTTGTTATTCTGAAAACATGATGCGAGTCCATTATTAGGTGGGGGATGATGTGTGGTAAATACACTATGCTTTTCTTCTGCAAGGAGGCCACCATGGGAGAATGTGAAAGTACCAAGGGGATATGCAAGCGGTGTGGGGATAGCATTTTTAGGCGATGATGGGGGATCCTGAGAAGGAGATGATGGGATAGCAACATTTGGATGGGTGGTATCTTGAGAGGGAGTAGGGGATATGATAGGATCTGATTTTGTGGTAGCAGGCTCATGCAATGGAGACAGAGGTGGAGCAGTAGAATCTTGAATCTCAAGAGGATCACGGGATGGAATGGATGGGGGACTGTGATCTTGCGGTAGACTAGATGGGATGGTAGGATCTTGATCTGGAGGAGGGGATATGTTGGCATGCTTTGGGTCAGGCTCTTGGCATGACTCATCGTGTGCGGGAGGCATGATAATGGAGTCATGGGGGGACTCTTCAAGTGGGGAAAATGGAAGGATGGAGGATTCAAGATATTCCTGGGAATGGATACTAGGAGTGGAAGAAGCGGATTTGATTTGGGTGTCGTCGATAGGTTCGACGGCTCTTGGAGTAGGGGGTGGGTGTTCAATGGATTTGGTAGATGTGATGGTAGGAGATGGGGACTTAGTAGATTCAGAGGATGTGATGGTAGGAGATGGGGACTCAGTGGATTCAGAGGATGTGATGGTAGGAGATGGGGACTCAGTGGATTCAAAGGATGTGATGGTATCATCAATGATAGGTGGTGGATGGAGAAGGGTCCCATCACTAATGACCATGGATGATGGGTTGGGATGGCATGGTTCCATGAATATAATGTGTGGAGTGGGATGTTTCCTTTGTTATAGTCCTTGGAGAAACTTGAATACACTTGCCTAAGGAGGTGGCGGGTGGGGTGGATGAAAGGTTTATGGATTAGTGGACTAGGGATTAGATGGAAGATTAAAATTTGGATGGAGGATTAAGGTAAGCATATGGGCATGGGGAGTTAGGATAGGATGACATGGACGGTGGATCGTTGGTAGAAGATATGGGTGGTGTGTTGTAATAAAGGTATTGGGATGGTGGATTAGGACACAAGGAGGCGGGTGGTGGATTGTAGTAAGGGTATGGGGATGGTGGATTAGGATGAGAAGATTGAGGTGGTGGATGGAGATAGGGAACTGCGGATGTCGGATTAGGGTAGGTTGGTGGGTGTGTTTGACTAGGATAGGAAGATGTGAATGTAGGATTAGGCTAAGTGGATTGGTATGGGAGATTGGGGTAGTGGGTACATGTGGATGGAGGATTGAAATAAGAGGATGTGGATGGGGGATCAAGATAGGTATTGTGAAAACTAGGATAAGGGGATGACGTAGATGAAGGATATGATGGATATGATGGACATCCCTTGTCAAAGGTAGCATAAGGAGTGTGATTAGGCATAGATGAAGACATGATGGGATAACTTGATGGGGTGATTGGATTTTGGAATGTGGGTGAAGAAAGCTTACTAGCAATGATAGTGTCAAGGGGATCTATGTCTTATACCTCTTGGTCAACAAGACTTTCATTATCATCGTTGATGTAATTAGGGTTTCCCTTGACCACTATTGATGGAGGATAAGGATTCATGATGGTGAAAGGATAAAGAAGATGGATGAAAGAAATGGAAAAAAGCCCAAATCAGGATTTAGGACAAGCTTAGATCGGGATTGGATTAAAGCTCAGATTAGGATGATTGGATGATACGATCGGATTGGATTATCAAAGGATGATTACGACACCGAATCTGCTTCGAGATGGAAGTAGATTGATTGGGTTGAAGGTGATTGGATAGGGATGCGATTGGATTGGATTGGATTGGATAAGATCGATCAATGATTGATTGTCGATTGGTGATGGATGATGAAAAGGGCTACAAATCTGTTGAGAGATTATCTTAGATGACTTAGGATCTTGGTGGTCGGATTAAAGGATACATGGATGAGTGCGGCACGAATCCACTTTGGGGTGAAAATGGATTGATTGGGCCAGCGATGATGATTAACATAGGATGGATGACAATCCTAAGAGGATATTGTATTGATGATCATATCGGACACTTTAGTCGGTGGATAATAACGGGAAAAGTCCGGGGGATTTGGTGAAAATGATGATTTGATTGGCGGGGATGATGAAATAGTGATTTGATTATGGCGAGGGATGATAGAAATGGATGAACAAATACTCAAAATGAGCAAACGGTTGATCGGGATGGATGAACAATTACTCAGAACGAGTAAACGAATGATCAGAACGATAGAACGAGGGTTTAGAATGATGAAAGGAGGTGTGAAATGTATGAATTTTTACTCGGAACTAGTAAACGGATGATCGAGAGTTTGGAATGATGAAAGGATGTGTGAAATGTATGAATGTTTACTCGAAATGAGTAAGCGGATGATCGAGAATAGTAGAACCGGTTGAATGATGAAAGGATGTGTTGGAGTGGATGAATGTTTTACCGAAGGCAGTAGCGGATGATCAAAATGATAGAAGCGAAGTTGAGAATGATGAAAGGATATGTTAAATGAATGAACATTTTACCGGAACCGTAAAGCGGATTATGAATGACCAGAACAAAAGTTTAAAATGATACAGGATGTTTACTGAAGCAGTATGAGGATGGTCGAAAATGATAGAAGCGAAGTTGAGAATGATGAAAAGGATATATTGAATGGATGAATATTTCAGGCGAGTAAGCGGATAATCGAGAATGATAGAAACGAGAGTTTAGGGCAGTAGAAAGGATGTTGAATGGATGAATATTTCCGAGAGCGAGTAAATGGTAGAATGGTAGAAGTGTATACCTCGAGGGAGGCGGAGATGGTGAAGAAAAAAGGTGCTTACAGGCCAACTTCTCAAAAAGCATGAAGTGGTACATATCATCAGAAAGAGCACGAAAAAATGAGAAGAACTGCCTATGAACAGAGTCAATCGGATAAATGGTGTGGAAATGGCGACCCCAGGAAGAAAGAGCAGAAGGACAGGTCTGCCACTCTGGAAGGACAGGTCCGCCAGAGCAGGACAGGTTTTCCACAGTAGGACAGGTCCACCACCGGAGGCTCATGTCCGCCACTGGAAGGATAGGTCCACCAGAGGATAAGTTTAAGTTTGATTTTTTGATGGATGGGTAAGGCAAAGGACCCAAAATATAGCAAACACTGATAAACAGATTTGGCTAGACTGAAAATGACTGGTTTTGCACGAGAAAGACAATTCAGATAGCACAACCCTAAGATTTAGTAGAAGTGGGTATGGCCAACAAAGTCTTCTAGACTCTAGGATGAACATGGTTGCTAAGGAGTCCTCGATATACGGACGGTATGTGAGGCCCAAACCGTGAACACCAACCCGTTACAAGCGTGAGTCGAGAACCTTAGCAAGATACTAAAGGCTCAGACCAACTCTTCATGTCATCCCGACGCTTTGCCAATTACAACGTGGTTGGATTGAGGTACAACTTTCGCTCTCCCCCCTTTATATACCCCATCGGTACACGTGGTTGGAATCGTCCCTTGGGGTGATGAAATCCCCAAGCAAGTCCCACTAAGAAAATGAAAAATGGGGTGACTCAAAGGACTTGGAAAGCTACAATTTCTCATCACCCAAGATTGCCAAATGGCACAAGGGGATTGGATACATCAAATAGCCTTCCACAAGCACGTCAAACAAGGTTTATTGACCCCTCTAATTAAACTATGTGCCTAATTTACCAAAAGACAATCGATAAAAACTTGAAATTTTACCTTCGGGAGGACAGGTCCGCCACTCTGTCAGGACAGGTCCACCACTGCATTAGGACAGGTCCGCCACTGCACTAGGACAGGTCTGCCACTACACTAGGATAGGTCTGCCACTCCAGGACAGGTCCGCTACTGCTAGACAGGTCCGCCACTAGAGAAGAAAAAGGTGTCGTAGCCAACTTCTCCAAAGTATCAAGTGTTATATATCGTTGGAAAGAGCACAAAAAAATAAGAAGAATTGCCTTTGAACGGAGTCAATCAGACAAACAGTGTGGAAATGATGGCCCTGGGAAGAAAGAGCAGAAGGTCAAATCTGCCACTCTGTAAGGACAGGTCCACCACTCAGCAGGGACAGGTCCGCCACTCTACAAAAAATGCAAAAAAATAGCAAATGTGAAACAAAGAGACCCGTTTGTGGGTCCCACTGGGTGTGCCAGAAATGTGATAGGTGAAATGTGAGTGTTAGAAAATGAGCAGCAAACTAAAGAGTGCAAATAAACACCAAAACAACCTACACTTCAAGATTAGCCTAAGTTGAAAACAATGCAAGATAAAAGCAACAAAATGGAACTCTATACCTTGTGTTGAGTTGATCCTTTGGTTGGCCCTTCGATCTTTGATGTGTATGCTCCTTGGATGGCAAGTAGATGCAAGCTAAGTGATGTTGTGAGGATGAGTGCAAGTGGATGAAAACAAGAAAATGGCTAAGTATAAGTTGAGAAACAAAATTGCAAGAGTTTGGCTAGCAAAATGAGCTCTCCCAAAATGAGAGAAAAGAGGGGGTATTTATAGGAATTTTGAAAATTCCTAGGGGAAATGAAGGGTCGAGATTGAGCCACCAAATATCAAGATGTAGGGCTATGGTGAGGTGAGAACTCACAAGCCCTCACATCTTGACATGTGGCATGTGATGAAGCCCTAAAAGGTGAAGTGGACATGAGGTGGAGGGAGAAGGACATGACATGGAGAGGGGTACAAAGTACCTTGGGATTGGACAAGATCTCATAAAGGAGGTACTTGTCCCCATGTGGGAGAGAGGACAAGTGGGGAATTAAAAATTCCTCAAATATTCTCATAGGGAGATGGGATAGAATGAGCCAAGTGAAGGACATGGCTGGGGAGAAGTGAAGGAATTAAAATTCCTTTTGGACATATAGGGTATTAAAAAAGGTGAATTAAGAATTCACATGGGGAGATGGAATGTCTTGCCAAAGGAAAGCCTTTAATAAGGTTGACCAAAGGGACACATGTCATAGGGACATGCAAGAGGGAAAGGAAAAAAGAATTTAAATATTAAGCAGAAAAGAATAAAGGGTAAAAGTACTTGAGAGGTTGATTAGGCTAGTTAGTGAAAGGTGGGGATGGTTGGGTGGCTAAGAAGTTAGGGGCCAACTTTCAAAGTTGGAGGATGTGACACATCCTAATCAGGGTTAGGCATGTGCACATCCCTAATGATAAGTTAGAAGAAGGATTAGATTAGATAATAAAGATGGAGGATGTGACATGAAGAGGAGTTAAATAAATGAAATATTTATTTGAATTCAATTGATGAAAGAGGAGGATTAAAAAGAATAAGGTATTATTGATTAAATACCTTGGGGATTTAAGCCGAATTAAAGTTATTAATTAAATAATAGTAGTATTACTTAATTAACGAAAATAAGACAGAATGGGATGAATTTGGATAAATTAAGTGTCCAAATTTAGACATCTACAGGACCTAAATCATTAAACTTTCTATTTGACATAATCCTGCGGTTCAAACTCTTCAAGGTAAAACTAGGTATCCCCTTGTTAGTCACTATGAATGCAATTCCATTAGTAGTGCAAAAATGTTAGAAATTCATCCATGAGGATTCAATGCACGTAATCCATGACACTAGCTATAAACCATCAGTTGTGTGTGGTAGCTATTCCTTGGATCACTTTTGGCCTGCACCCATTGGTCCACTTCCATCGAGGATAGACCTCTTGTACTAGACCTATTAGAAGTACATGAAGGGATGCTTAACACCTAAAGTAAGATACAGGTCTATCTCCCTATACTATCTCGCATAGTACCTGCTTGAAAGCTGACAATGATGCTGCCATGGCCCGAAGAAGGGAAGAAGAGAAGTGCTCTTGAGGTTCCTCTTCCTCCTCTTCCACTACCCAGCCTATTGCTTCCTCTTTCCTTGTAGTTTCATTAGATTTCGCTCCTAATTGATTGATAGAGAATCCTATGGTGCCCACTTGGCAAAAGGCTAGGCGTCTAGTGTTTCAACTTCCAGTCCTACCCATGGTTCCTTGGCCCATTCAGTATGGTAAAGGGAAGGCTCCCTATGGAGAGTCCTCCATGTCTCAGCCTCTGCAACCTCCTACCGCTCCTTTTCCCAAGGTAGTGAATGGGAAGATACTTGCCACCGAGGCGTTAGAGCTAACTACCCCTATTGTTGCTTCAACCTTCTCTCAGTCTCTTCCTCTTGCTCCCATCCAAGATTCTCCCCTCATTGGAAATAGGTATGATGGACACTCTAATGGCTGAGTAGGAGCCTTTTGTTCTATCTCAGCTGTGGCATATTTCTCTCCCATCCCCTCTGCTTCAGTTCAATCAGCCTCAATGATGCTTCTGGCTACTACTATGAGCGTAAACACCCTTGACACTAGAAAGGTGTAGGTGTTTATTACTCCATCAACTGAGCCCCCTCTCTTGATGTGCCTTCTGGACATTCCACCATTCTCAAAGCTTGTGGAAATGTCAAACACCTCGACATTTTTTTCCATGACTTTTCCCTTTTCCTCCATGCCTTCGACCTTTCTATGGGGGAACTCTCATCCTCCAATGAAGTGGAAGATGGAGGTTGGACCTTCCAAAAATGGGGGGAAAAAGAGGAGTCTACCTTCTTTAGAGGGTGGTTCTGCATTAGCTTGTGTTGTCTTAGTGACGAAGGAAGTTCTGGCATCCATTGAGTTTGTCACTACTCCCGAATCACTTAGTGAGCCTAGTAGTGAATCTTGGAAATTTCCTACCCTATCCATTGAGGTAACACATGGCACTACTATGAAGTGCATGTTTAACTCTTTGGATGAGGTCTCGACCCTGTCAATGATCTTTGTGAAGTCACTAACCTTTGCTCCACAATAACCGAGCGGAGAAGACCTTACGAGGTCTTCTTCCTTGGCTCTTATTATGGGAGGGTTGGAGGGTTCCTCCCTTGACATTATGCTTTTGCAGGCTCACCCACCTTCCCTATATAATGATCTAGAATGGGAGGTTGATGACCTCTTGGTTGATGAGTTTTAGGGAGGCACCTCTTCTTTATTTGTAGTGTAGAGTGTGTGTGTGTGTTTATGTTCCCTCGTGCTTGTGTTATGTGTTCTTGGATGATCCTTTTCACCCCCATAGGTAATTGAATACAAGAGTGATCATGTGTCATAAAACTTCCTCTATTATGTTGATTTATTTTTGGAAAATTGGGAATGATGAAAAGTGTTGGGGGCATTTAGGATTCCCTTCCATGTTGACCTAGTTTTTTATTTTTACTTTCTCTTCTTGTGCATTCTTCATATGGTCTGGTATAGTAGGGGGTTGATGACAATTCATTAAATATACTATTATTATACTTATACATATTTATGAGCATCTTTAAACTCAAAATATTAGATCACCCTTATGTCCCTTATTCGTGACGATTACTGCTTTCCTTTATATTGTTTCTCTCTTATCTTTTATTCTTGTTTTTTTATGTTGTGGTGCTCATGTGTTTTCCCTCGTGTGTAGGACAATATCACCATGGTGACATATTGCTATGTCCCATAGGCCACAACATCACTTTTTCAATTCTTGATTTTCTCTCCTTAGGATGTCACATACCTCTGCATTCAACGCACACCATCCTAAGTGGTGTCTATCATGTTAACTTTGTTTCAAAAAATGCATTCAATAACTAGCGAATCTTTTCTCAAAAATCTTTACAAATTTTTTAAAAAATTGCATTCTCAGCAAGGACCCCTAGGGAATGTGTTTCCTTCATCATGGGTTCACAAAGAAAGAACTTGAAAAAAATTCCTCCAAGGAGGGAGTAGCTTTTCTTGTGGGAGAAGCCTCAACCTTCCCCTCAGAAGGGGGCATTTGCTTCTTTTTGAATTCCTTGATGAAATGAACATCTTTCGAAAGGATTCCTTGATGATGAATTGATTTGCAAAGAACACTCTCTCACTTTCAAACAACATGTCCCTTGAGTGGAACCCTTTTCTTTTCAACGGTTCCTGGGGGACCCCTTTGAAAGCTCTTCAATGTTTTGACTATTTGTGTAACTGTCTACTTGTTTGCCTACATGACTGCCTTTTTATTTCTAACATATTTTATCTGTGGATTAACATGTTGCTTTGTAGTGGTGCCTGTGAAGCTGCTTTCTAGTCTAAATCTACAAAGTCCCCTCACACTAGGCTTCCTTTAGGAGACAGTACCTAGGGGGCACCTTCTTTGTAGGTCTAAGGGCTTGTTAAGAGATTGTATCCTATGGGATTTTTCTATCATTGGTCTACAAGCCTTTGGTGTAATTCGATCAACTTCGTAGTTTAGAGGAGCTATGGAGTCCTTTGTTTGAACCTCCTCAGGAGAGAGTACCTATGGAGATATTTGTCTGCCCTACACTTTTAAGCTTTCCAAATTATAGTTTTCTTCCTCGACAATTCAGGTATACATCTTTAAACTCTTTGATCTACCTTACCGAACACTCATTGACACTTGTGCTCACTAAAGTGGGGGTAAAATATATAGGAGCGAATTTTTACCCTTTGTGTAAATTCCCCTTTTGCATCCCTCCACCTTAGAAAATAAAACCCAAATGCAAAATTCCACATCACTCACCTGCCTTCAATCCAATTGGCATTTTTCCTGTGTGTCAGTGGGGGAATATTTTTTGAGGACATGAGCACGACACGCGGATGTTTATGTGATACACTACCATCCCTAACAAATTCCTACCTCTGGTGTCCACAGGTACGTTACGTTCTCCATTGGGCATGAATCGTAACACCTCTATATTGACCAGTCAGTCTAAAAATGACTATTTCCCTCCTTATTCCACTTCAAATGCCTATCTTTCAACTTCACTTCAACTTCTTCACAATTTCTTGCCATTCATGTGATCTCTTGAGCACTCTCATACAACTCCATTGAGCATTACAACAACTTGTTACTCCAACTTCATTTCATACGTGTTGCACTACCATAGAAGCTACAAGTTTGGAGTCTTCCGAGACCTCCCTTTGTCACTGATATGGCCATGCCAAATTTTCCAAGCTCATTGTCTTGCATTCTCCCTTCATTAGCCTTGAGTTCCTTTGGGTGGAGGTGGTCTTGCTTCACTTTCCTTTCTTGTTGTGGTTTGATAGAGTAGCATTGTATCTTTTGCAGTGTTTGATATTCTTCTTTCCTTTATCACATTTTCTAATTTGTGGCTCTCCTAACTATCCGTGGAGGTGGAAAAACCAAAGTGGGGATTTGATTGAGGTAAACGCCAAATACAACCCAAAATTTTTCACTCTCTTAGTTGTATGTAGGTGAATGTGTGCGTGGAGCTCAGTGACAAATTAGAGTGTCAATGAGTTGATTTTTGTCACCCTTACTTTCATCTACCTTCTTTATCATTATAGTTATTTCTCGCTTTATAGTTCTATATATTTCATTAATTTTTTTTAGGTAGGATGCTAGTAGGTTTTCTCATTTCCCACACTTTGCACCAATGAGATCCTAGTGCACTACACTATCATCCTTAACTCACTCTATCATCCTCAGACAAAGAGCTATCTAAGGTGTAGTTCAGATTCCATAAACTAGCTCATCTAGCCTCATTTAGGTTTTTGGATCTATAGAGTTACATAAGCGCTTGAGAATGCTCTTCATTCTCTATCCTTGTCTTAAACACCTAGTAGCTTCAGGTAAGATAGGGCATCCCTCCACTCTCAACTTTCCATGATTTGGATCCTTGGTGTGGTTGGCCCCCCTACCTTACACATACAAGCAAATTTGTGAAGAAGGGAAGTGTACGAGACACAAAGATATATCTTTCAAGAAGAAGAAGATTTAAGAAGAATATATGTAGATTTTTGTATAAATATTTTTAAGAAATAGAATATATTTAGATTTTTGTATGAATATTTTGAGGAGAATATATTTGGAGATCTTTAAAGGTTATTTGTAGAGAAGATTTATCCTCAAGAAAATAAGATTTTATTGAAGAGTTTCATGCCTCATATTCGAGAGGTTGGTGCCCCATATTGATGAGGTTGGTGCCTCATATCAAAGAAATTGGTGTCTCTTGTGGATTTAGTGCTCAATTGTTGGGATTAATGTCTTCATTGGGCCAGTTCCTACAAATTCTACAAGTGGGGATTGGTGTCTCTAGTGGATTGGTTCCTACAAATTCTACAAGTGGGGGTTTGTGTCTCTAGTCGGTTTGTGCCTATAAATTCTACAAGTTGATATTAGTGTCTCTAGTGGGTTGGTGCTCACAAATTATAATAGGGGATTGGTGTCTCCTATAGGTTGGTGCCTACAAAGATTGTAAAAGAGATCTATATAGAAAACAATATTTTGAAATGGTTTTTCCCATAAGGGTTTCCACATAAATCATGTGTTCTTCTTGTGTTGGTACATCTTATGTTCAAATGATATTATGGAATTGACATTATTGTGGATGTTAGTTTGAGAAATAAAGAAATTTCTTATGTCAATTCACCACCCCTCTTAGTATAAGCATGTTCTCATCAAAAAACATATGTATACAGGTTTATGAATAAGGAAGAATAGGATCATGTAAGAGTATATACACAAATAGAGAAGCGTAAAAAGATAAGGAAGAGAGAAAAAATTTATTGAAAAAAATGAACAAAGAAATAAAGAGAAAAGTACAAGGAGCAAAAGGATCATATAAGAAGATGAGAAAAGAGTGTATGTAAATGTATAGATCTAACTAAAAGTATAAATTAAGAAATTATACACAAAAGAATGAATGATCTAGGAAGCCACTTATGTAAATATAATTTTATAAAATTAATGAATAAGAATGCAAGGGTGTATATGCATGCGAATCTATATACATAAATGTTTTTATCAAACTGTATATATATATATACTTAATATGTATATAGAGAAAATTAATGAGATAAATGAATATGAAAAAATGTAAGTAGAGAATGAAAGAAAATGAAATAGATATAAGCCTATATGTATGAAACTAAGAGGAAGCAATCAAAATGCAGCAAAATGAGGATACAAAGAGGATGCATATATACAAGAATGAATATAAAATATAAATAGAAAAATAGTGAAACCAATGTGAAGGTATGTGTGAATGTATTATATCATATTTCATAAATAAATGAAGAGGTTATATGAAAAATAAATAGAATACACAATAATAAATAAGAAAAGAAATGCTAAAAATATAGGAAAAAGGGTATAAGAACAATCCAACTAAGCAAAACTACATGAGAATATTAAAAAAATAAGTTAAAATCAAATAGAGGAAAGCATAGGTGCATATTGGAAAAGGAATGCGATTGAATATGGTGGAATACTCAAATAGGATGATAAAAGGACAATAAGGATATGAAGAAAAAGTGAGAAAAAAATATAAATCAAAGCAAAAACTAAAAAGAGAAAATAACACATTTTGTAGATGAATGGATATGCAACTAGAGTAAACACATGTAGACAAGTATAATAATTATATATACAATGGAAAAATAAGTACATGCAAAATGTGCATAGATCTAGGGAAAAAGTATATATAATTATAAAAAAAATATAAATATGTATTTCCACATTTATGTGTAAAAATATATACTGTAAAATTAATTAACTATTTAAGTGGATAAATGTACATAAAAATAATAAAATTAAGAGCATGAGACAAAAAATGAAAGAAACGAAGATAGACATGTAAATTTAAATATATTTATACAAAGGCACAGGCATGGGAGCAAGAACAATAATGGATATATATGTATATATGTGTATATGTAATTAAATTTGCATATTTGTGTGTAACACTGTATGTAAGTAAGTATATGTATATATGTAAAGAGCATGAGACAAAAAATGAAAGAAACGAAGATAGACATGTAAATTTAAATATATTTATACAAAGGCACAGGCATGGGAGCAAGAACAATAATGGATATATATGTATATATGTGTATATGTAATTAAATTTGCATATTTGTGTGTAACACTGTATGTAAGTAAGTATATGTATATATGTATACATATATTTGTGTGTGTTTAAACACAAGCATGAATGAGCAATAGATGGAAGTAACAAATGTATAAAAATGAATGTGTAAATATAAATGAGAGAAGGAAGAATTATTGAAAATGGATCAAAATGTGAACCCAATAAGATACATAAAACAATATTAAAAAATGCATATGTATATGTATATGTATATGTGTATATGGGTAAGTGCAAGAAGTTGGGTCCATGAAGAGGGGAAGTTTTGGTCAAAAAATGATGTCAAAAGGACAAGGTAACCATTTAGAAATCGGATCTCAAGCCTTAGATTGAGATCTCCTTCCTAAACGAGTACTCATTCTAAAAATAGAACAGGTTCCCACTTTAAAATGGGCACCCATTCTAAAAATAGAATGGGTAACCATTTTAAAGTGGGTACCCATTCTAAAAATAATTGAAATCCCAAACCACTTTTTGTTTGGGTTTTAAGCTTGGGAAAGGTTTGATAACCCAACCCTTAGCCTTTGAGCAACAACTAAAAATCTAAGAAAATGTCAAGAGAAATGTCTAATTTTAACAATAAAGTTGATGGGATTTTTTTCAGAATTCATTTATGAAATTAGAACCCATTATAGATCATGATGTCTAGTTTTCAAATATTTAATTTTTTATTGTTGGATTATGTTTCTTTTTTTAATTAATTTCTAAACAAACTAGTTCATAAACTTGAAATATTTAAAAATTAATAAAAAAATATATTTTAAAAAAATTATAAAAAGTATCCTCATCAATCTTCATTTTGTTACAAATCCTTCCCCAAATGGAATTAGAAAAAATACTTTTGTATAGGTCAAATTATGGTGTTTGTACACATGTATGGTATGGTAAAAAGAAAGGGTGACTTTTAAAAAGTGGTTTTTATATATGCCTATTAAAAATTAATTTGTGTAATCTAGGTATTAGAATAAATTACGTATTTGGAAGATTCACTCAAAATACTAAATTTCATATTACTATTTTTTTTTTAAGATTCAATGTGTATGTGCTCAAAATTTTTAGTCCAATTGTAACAACTTTTGAAAATAAAAATAAAAACACTTCCACTATTTGAACGTTTTGTGGATCCAATTTCTTGCATCAACCTATATATATATATATATGTGTGTGTGTGTGTGTGTGAATGAAATTGGATGACTACTTACATATATCACCATATGTATATATGTGAATGCAAATAGTCCTAAAAGAAAAAATGGAGAAAAGGAATGGGAAATAGAAAATAAATTATGTAAGGGTGAGTGAAATAGTGCAGCTAAATAATCTAATGAAAAAATAGATACAAATACAAAATAAACCTGACTAAGTGAGAAAGAGAAAACATGTGTAAAACTATATGATATGAAGAATGGAAGAATAAATCTACAAGAATGAATATGTATGGCCATGAGAATGAAAGTGGAAATAAATATGAAGAGGCTAAGGATAAATATAAGAGAAATAAACCACAAAAAATTATCAAGAGAAACCAAAATAAGGTCATGTGAGCAACAAACCCAAGGTTCTGGTGACTAAGTGAATCTATAGAGATTTTACCCTTGCTAAGAATCTTGTTCATCCAAAGCCTAAGCCTAAGCCTATTGCTCATGTTGCTTCTTGTTTAGTTTCCCTCTCCTATTTAGAAGGTCTTTCTAATAAGTTGATCAAAATCCTATAGAAAAAGGGCATCTTTTGTACTTTTATACCCTTCTCCACTGCTAGAAAGCTCATATCCTCTACCAAAGATCCCATGCCAAACATTCTCCTCTCAATATTTTAAAGATCATTTTCTCATGTGGGATGCCATAAATTGGAGAAATGGCCTAATTCATTAGCACTAAGATTAAAGAGTATTGTGGTGATATTAGGCATAACCATCTCTCTAAATTAGATCTAGTAGAAAACTCTCACTATACCAAACACCACATTTTTCTTGAGCACGCCCAAGTTTTGATTAGGGAAGATAGTTTTAACATACATATTCAATTACACATATTTTTTTCTCTTGATTATACTCCAGCTATTATGTTTTCTTTTTCTTTTATTTTTGCATATTATTCATATAATTTTTACTTGAATTTTTCATTTTCTTTCTCCATCTTTATATCCCACTTCCTCATGTAATGATCCGTGTTATCCAATTCTCCCAGATCCTTTTAAGGTTTTGTCTACAATCTATTCTTTCACTCTCCTCTTCCTAATGGTGACTCAGTACATGTGATCCAAAATATCAATTGAAAAACTAACATAATTGAATCAAAAAGAAATATTATCTGATCTACACAAACTGTAAAAAAATCATACCATCTATTATAATTAGAATTTGTCATCCTACACATAAATTATCAAACAAATAAAAAGAAAAGAAAAAATATAATTTTCTTTGTAGCATTCATGCTAACAAAAATACTCCATCTTCCCTGCATTAAATAAACTTACAGTTAATTAACAGATATATAATTAACTCTCTGACAATCGAAATTAGAAAGCAAAAAGAAAGTCATCCAACATAGAATCAGCTGATATAAAATCGAAATTAAGAAGTTAGTAGGAAAAGCAAAAAAAAATATTGATATTATACAAAATTAAAGATAACAGATAAGCAAGCATAGCCTGCCCAAACCCCCGTTATTGACTAGGGGCCCATCATTATTGAATCTGTACGATCAACACAGAGATCAGTGCAGTCTCCTGCCAGGTTTCTAATGCCCATTCCCATCAGCATGTCGCCTCCAATATTACATAGTTTTGTGTGTTTTCCTAGACATTTATGTTAAACATTTTGTAGAATTTAAACGAAAGAGTATTAATATCTTAAGGTTGACTAACAGAGATGGGATCTGTAAATTTATCTCCAACCATACGATTAATTCAATTTTGATGGTCAGCAGTAACGCCTTCTATTTAAGCATCAAAGATGTCAACATTAATCTTCCATCTCATTCATTGATAAAAATGATTGATAAATAAATATAACTGACAAACAATTATCTTTTATTGTTGTAACAGTTCGATGATTAAGAATGGCCAAAGATATGCAAACACTCTAACAGGATCATTAGTCTACCTTCACAGATACTGTTCCTATAGTTCTAGTGAACCAGAATAAATTAAATGCATTAAAGGTGGTCTCACTCATGCTCACACCAGATCTTAAGCAGCACTAGACATTAGATACATCAAATCTTCACTTCAAGCTACTCACCTTAACTTTCAACACATGGGACTGTCGAAAGTAACAGGGTTGCTGTTTCTGATCACAAAGTGTTCGAACACTCGACAGGAGTAAATTTCATTATTACATTTCAACACAGATTAATTTCAGCGTATATCAGTGAGGATATATGTATGGAGAAGTAATTATTTCACATTCTGTAACAACTCTTGAACATCATATGCAGAGCCAACCTGATAGTTAAAGAAAAAGTAGATGTAATCAATATCAGAAATTTGAAGGAAGATGCAGTTAGAGGAGATAGATAATCAAATTGTTTTTAGAGTATGCGTTGCATAGAACTTGTAGGATTATATTAGTGTTTCATTGCAGTGCAGCTATATTTATGGGCATCACTCTATACAAGTTTTCTATTAAATTTTGACATTTTTGTTGAATATTGCTTCAGTGTAAGTGTGTCTTAGGTAATTTAGATATTCGGACTACCTTTTAACCAAAAAAAAATTAAAACTTAAAAGCAGTATTACTATGAAATGCAGTACCAGGCATTTAAGTATAGATCGCTTCTAGCTTTCTACACATCTCCAATGCTTTTTTGCTCCATCAACTGTCGAAGTCTCTGCTCAAGTTTGACCCCGCTGGTGAACCTTTGCTTATCAAACACCTGCAACACAAATCAACAAATAAACATTCACAATTTATTGCCAAATTATATTTGGTTATGTGAATGAAATTGGAGACCGAATGCTTCAAAGTGTGAGTCCCTGTGAAAACACCACCTTACAGTGAAGACTGTGGAAAACATTCTCATCAGGCGTGAAAGAAGAGGCAGAAATTATATGAAGGCCTTCTTCTTCAAGTGCAAGCAGAATCCTTGAGAGGGCCATTTGCCCTCTCAAAGTAGTTGTTGTGACTAGTACAAGTGAACCCACATGATTTACATTCAGTTGAGGAAACGCCTTACACTCCAGGAATGATGTACTATTGTCCTCTTTGTAACAATGTTGCCTTTCATTCATCTTCACCTTGTCTCTTTTCTTGGCAAGCTCCCTCACCTTCTCCTCCAGATGACGGATATAGTCGGTGGCCACAGATAGCTGATCAGTAATAGAAGTCCTGCCCTGCACCACAATCCAGTAATCTCCCATCACATACTCATCTGGGTATTTTTTTCTATAAATGGGCACTGAAACTAAATTTCACCTAAATAAAAATATATTATATCAAAACTCCTAAAATGTTCAAAATTGGACTTCAAGCCTTTTGTAGAGACATTAGACACTATTGTGAGTAGAATTCTATTGTTAACATTACTGCTCAAACAACTATATTTTCCAAGCTCAGTTCATCAAGACAACTATTAATTCGGAAGCGAGAATCCACGAGATTATTCTACATTATCTTCTAAATTGATTTGCGTAGTTAACAGCTAAGGTAATGAGTTAAAATCTGAAAGGATACGTAGACAGAATACTTGAAGGACACGGCAGTTTGTTATGTAATTATCTAAGGCATTGATTAATCTTCTTTTATCAATATAAAGAAACCATGAAAAAGCTGCATGCCATAGATTTTTGGATATTTATCCCTAAACTTCTTACAACGAATGCATCTTTGAACGGATACTAGTACTGAGAATTCCAGATAGCTTGGAAGATATATCATCTAAAAGAGAGATAAAAAAGAAAGTGGTTTGATATTAAACAAAAAGAGAGAGATGGGTTAGTATTGCATACCTTAAAATTTTCTGGTGGTATTAAAGATCTCAGATCAGAATAGCGGGATTTCATTTGTATCCTCCTCTCTTTTTCTATCACTTTGTGAAGCAATTTCTTATCCACGCCTTCTCGTCTTTTCCACTGCTTTCCATCATCTCTAAATTTGGCGAAACCAGACCGCTGCGTCAAATCGAACCCAATTTTACCATCGCTGAGACAGAATTCAGGCATCGAAAAGTTGTGCTCACCGCTCTGCACATCGTTACTGGACACAACTGTGGAAAACATAGAAGGGAAAAGCATTCATCTTCTTTTTCAAGAGGGCGCAAAAGCAAATGTTCAAAGAAGGAGATAATCCTGAACAACAGATTGGAAGAAGGCCAGGCAAAATTTAGTGCATTTGCGAATAATTGAACAATGGCGATTTGATCTCATCTGCAATGTGCACCTGCCGACCAACAGCAAAACCCTACTCCAAATATATGATTTGACAGAGGGAATCTAGGTAGTCCCGGTCGAGGGATGTGGTTAGAGGGAAGAAGTGACCGGCAAAGCATGGCACTTGTCGGTAGCTTCCAAGATTTGCCTCGCATTCGGATCTAATAATTAAGTCGTCAGAAATCGGACACCCAACAACTATATATCTGCACGGTCTTCCGAGCTTAACAAATTGTCGAGCCCACTGCCAACTCGCATCTTTGTCCGCGAACCACCTTAGTCTTTCTAAATATCTCATCTGATTTTTTTTCCCTGCAACTTCTGTAAAGTAAATTCTCTTACCACCCTTCAAAAATTTAAGAATAACCAAATGCAGTTGATTAAGGAGTGAATCCACCTTGTAACCTGGATATAAATTGTCATTTATTACAAATAATTAAATGCACTAGCGCAAGAAGATAGCAGAGGCATAAAGAAGAAATACAGTCAATTACAACGTTAAATTAATTAAAGATAAATTTTGTTTCTTAGAATGTTGAATTATATACCAGCAATATAAAGCGCTTGTTCATATATATATACACTCAGGAAGAATTAATGATTTGTTTTTTATTACAAATGGTTTATGGACATAGTAAGTAATGTAATTATTAATCTTTTGTATGATTTTATAGAAATTAGATTGTGAGCTATGAATTGAATTCAACAAATAGATTATGAGGTGCTTTCTTTTCATCATTGTGTTTGTCAGGTTTATGTGTTTCTTTAGAGAATAATCTTCAAAGAAGCTCTTAGATATCCTTCAATCCTTGCCTAAGGTCCCTAAGGTTAAAACTAATTCAAAGGGGAAAGATCTAGTTTCTTTAGAAAGGCCTAACTCAAGTGATTTTATTTTTGTCAACTCTCATAATAAAGGGAAGAAAGTGATCTATTAAAACAAGATTTAATAAATTGGCCTTCTCATAATACATTTGATATTTTAGAGAATTTTGATGATATTGATCCTACTATGATGGAGAAGATTTTAGGTGATTAGGATTTGGCTATTTTTAATTTTTCCATGTTCTCACAACAAGCCAATCGAATTCCCTTTAAAGTGTAGGAATTAGCAAGGGAAGTGATTCCTCTCCCTATTTTTGTATATCCCATGGATGGTTGATAAAGGAATGTTGGAGCTGAATTAAATTTGTTAGGCACACAGGACAACTGAGAGGGGAGGGGGGTGAACTAGTTGTGCATTAAAACCTTCAAACCCTTATTAATCTTTAAACCCTTATTAAACATCAACATGAATGTAAACAAATAAAATATCAACACATCAACAACCATACACAATAGAACACTAGATTTTATGTGGAAAACCAATAAGGAAAAAACCATGGTGAGGATTAGCTCACTATATGAATATAAAATTTGATTACAAAAGGCTCATTACTAGAAGGGATCACTGCCCAAATGATTCACTATCCAAAAGAAGGAAAGGCTCATTTCCAAGGGCTCATTGCCCAGGAAGATCACTTCTTCCAAAATACAAGAGAATAGAAAGAGACTATTACAAGGACGTTCACTACCTCAGGCAACAAGAGAATCCACAACAACCATCAACAACCTTCAGCTCACTACCTCCAACAACTTCAATCACATTGAAATGTTGACACCTTCTACTCATTGCTTTTGGTAGTCTTAGGCATTCATGCTTGCCCTTAGATCCCAACACTTGATTGCATATACATTATTTCGCACCACATCTTACATCACACACCAACAATTGACCTTGCATATATAACCTTCTACAAGTTGACTTCAATGAAATGTATGCACCTCAAATGTGCAACCACCAAATAGGTCAAAACCAAACACTTATACGGTGAAAGAAGTAAAGGTGAACCACACAAAGGGTTAACCAAGAACCAATTCTACACTAACAAACTCCACCAAGCATCCACAATACACAAAACATATTTACAAATAGCGCTAACACGCCAAGTCAACCAAACCAACATTAATGTTGTCAAGCAACCAAATTCACACTTTACTAGGTCTAGAAACATCTTGTGGACCACATAGCAACATTACAAAAAATCCTAGAATATTCCAACACTAACATAATATTCAAAAATCACTAGAATAAACACATGAAACTAAAATGTTATCATCCTATGCAACCAGTCAAACTACCAATGAGATACAATTCATGAACCAAGCTTCCAAAACAGTTGAATACCAAACCATCAAAGGGAAGACAGATACAAACATCATTAGCACATTCCCAAATCTGCAAGATAAGAAACTTCAGCGCAGAGAAATGTGGAGCAATCCTATTCTCCTAGATATCCCTCTTCACAAACCAAAGACACTCTAACACATTGTCAAATGTATCTTCTACTATCACACAATCCAAAACCTGAAACTCTAGATAGAGCACCTTCAAAGGCTTCTAATCATTACATATGAACCATAAAATCACAACTTTAAGAATGAAGAAATACAAATCACAACACATAACACATCCATGTCACCTTATACACTCTTTATACAAATTTTCTCAAAAGCACTTGGAAACCAAGTGACCCTATTACATTTACAACACCTGCTCAACACCACAAAGACCTTCTCATCTTGACAACACTAGAGGTTGAAATCATTGAAAACACTAATGACAACATAGTGCAACAATCTCCCCCTTTGTTATTGATAGAAACACCTTCCAAAAAACCATCAACAATAAAAGAAACTATGTATCTCCAACATTCAAGTGACTCTCCCCCTCACTTGGACATCTTTCTCTCTCCACCTTTCTTACAATTATTTTCTTGTGTTTTTCAAACTTCACTCTCCCCCTTTGGCATCAATGGAAAAGGGAAAAACCTACACACTTCACTTCCCTCTCTCACTTTTAGGCACAAGATATGCTCCCCCTAACTGCAACAACCAAAGGCACCACTACCTACTCCCCCTGAGAGGTAGCCTTCACCATTCCATGACAAAGAATTCATCTTGAATTGCACCCTTGGATAGTTGCACCATCTTATGCATCTAGTTGGAAGGAGAGGCAATAACCCCTAGCTTGTTTTTGAGATACTCAAATGTATCTCTTGGAAGAGCCTTTGTGAAAATGTCTACTATTTGATCCTTTATAGGCACATACTTTATTGTCAACAACTTTCTCTCTTAGAAAGTGATACCAGATATAGATATGTTTTGTTCTTGAATGTATTATCATATTTTTTGAAATTTTGATAGCACTTGTATTATCACACAAGAAAGAGATAGGTTCATCATATATGATACTATGATATCTTTCATTGTTTTCTTCATCCACAATACTTGTGTGCAACAAGATGCTACAATAGTATATTCTTCCTCTGTAATTGATAAGGACACTAAATCTTGCTTCTTACTCAACAAAGAAACTAGTCCATTTCCAAAGAAGAAAGTACGTCCACTTGTACTTCTTTTGTCATCCACACAACCTACTCAATCTAGATCTATATAAGCACTCAAGGAGAAGTTAGTATCAATAGAATACCATAGACTATAGTCCAAAGTTCTCTTCAAATATTTGAATATCCTTTTGACTATTGCTACATGTGATTCTCTAGGATCTTCTTGAAATATTTCCACAAGACATACTACATTCATGATATCTAGTCTAGTTGCAGTTAGATATAGTAATCTACCAATCATGGATCTATACTTGGTCTAATCTATCGTAGGGGATTCATCATTTTTTCTCAATTTACAAG